>JARFOD010115755.1:0-15008 GCA_031763545.1 Mopalia muscosa | reverse complement strand
CCCCCCCCCCCCCCCCCCCCCAAATTAAACGTTTAAGAGAATTGAATCGATATATATAATACATTCTTTCACGGTTATATAAAACGTATGCAATACACAAGTAGCGTAATTCCGAGGAACGATATATTCCTTTTGACTCAATATTTTATCGCTTTCTAATCCTGCTTCGATGTACCGTTCACGGATTCGAGTCCGTCTGTCGAACATCAGGGGCGAGTCACACATTGTGGCTCCAGCGATCGTGGGTTTGGTTTTGACGAGGTTTCTTCTCGGTTTTCCATCGTAATGAGGCAAGGTGCATTGTGAAGTGGACAATCCGTCGTCATATAATTGAATTAGTCTTAAATACGACATTAAACCCCAATGACCCAAACAAACACTATTTCATCATTTATTACGCCACCATCAGGAGAGGAATAAAATTTCCTGTGTTCAATGTTAAACTCGTTTAAGACTTTAGTGCTAGGAACCTAGGGAGTTTATTGACTGGATTACCAGAACTGTGCTTCCACTTTCGCATAAAGAACACAGGCTTGAAAAGCAGTCAGATAAGCACAAAGTGGCCACGGTGTCAGTGAGTGACTGCATTGCACCTGATAGCATACAATGGTTATACAGGTACAAGTTTATGTTAAGATTAGATCTATGAGGAAGATAGAGATTGGGCTACTCCCATATTAATAGCGGCATGTCGAGCTACACAACTAGCACATCAAACGGCGCCATATTGTTTTCTATGGGAGAGCATCCAGATAATAACACACAGCTGTAAGGCGAAATTCGAACTAAGTGGAAAATGGTCGGCGCTAGAATTACGAACAGTTTTGTTTGACAAGCTGGAGTGCTTTTATGTGCTTATACAACTAAACAATTGGAGAGAAATCAAAAGCAAAGATTCCTGGATATGAATGGTACGGTTTGATGTTTAAGCAACAACTTACAGACTGTATTTTATCAAGAAATTGCTGAATTTTCTTGTGGCTTGTAACAAATTTCAGAACGTCTGAACGTTTTCCCATAACACCGAAAATCGAACCTTTTTGATTTACCATAGGCACTAGCTTGTTTGTACCTTTTTCAGTTAGTAAGTCGTGGTATGAAGTAGTCAAATATTTCTTGAAAGACTACCGTTCGTTTGTTTGTTTGACCGTGGTTTAACGCCGTACTCAAGGGTTTTTCACTTATTTGACGACGGATTTACACTGTTAATTGTATAATCACGGTGGAAAACCGAGAAGAAACCTCTTAAAAAGCACTCCCGTGATTGCAAGGTCCAGATCGTGGGACTCACTCATACACCGGAGTGTCGACAGTTCCTGAATAGAATATTCAGGGAAAATGTTCATTTTTGTTAAGAACTACAACGAACCAACCAATGTTAAATGATACTTGTATTATAAAGAATGTAAGTAACTCATTTCTCTAACATGTCGATTTGTTAAACATGGCTATTTCATTTCATAACATCCGGAGCACACGACAAAAGCAGACCAATGAAAACTCGATAAAATAACCGAACGGTGACAAGGAGACTAGATGATGGTTCATGGCGGTAACATTTCCTCGTTTTGTTTATACACTCGTAGAAATAATGATTATTTGAGGGTTCTTTAGAAAATAGGATGGTTATATATGGAACCATTACGACAAAAACGGATATTTTATATGAGAAGAAATGGAGAAACACCTGGATGGAGTAATTGCTGTGAGGGATCCATACAGAACCATAAAGGGTTCAAACAGAACAATAACCGAAAAACCTTTAAGGGTTCCATTAGACCCATATTATGCTAAGTGTGTAAAAAAGTTGTGTGATGATCAGGGCACTTGTTCGCAAAGCTACTTAAGCATTTCTTAAAGCAATATTCAGCCCAATTTCAGCTTTTCCTTTTCCCTTGAAAAAATGAAAAATGTGAAATAGTTAGGGTCACATTTTATTAATTTCAATGATTACCTTTCATAACGAACCATCACAAGTTAAGAAAAATTATGTTCATGTATTCAAAATCTTATTTTAGATTCGCTCAGTTTTTCTGAACTTTTGGAATACTTTAATAGCTTTATGAATACGGGTCCTGTTAGTGTATAGCTTGTGGGTAATAAATCCTCACATTATCTTAAACATGGACCTTTTCTCTGTGTTTAATTGTATGCAGCCCAATACAGTTGAAATCAATTCTACCTTGTCCAAAAAAACATTATGCCCTAATTTGACTAGTATGCATGCACTTTCCTAGTTTAAAATAGAGACGTCGATTTTGCTGACGACAAACTCTTAAATTTACTATATATCCTACATTTTATTCCATTCTCTAATGTTGTAAACACGCCTACTATTTCAGAACATGAAGTATATGGAGTAAACTCTCAACCTTTTCCCTTTCCCTAGCGGTATCTTTTTAATTTGTTCTAAAAGGGCTATATGGTGCTAATAAACAGTCCGCGGTTTTCACGAGGGACTCTTTTATCTCATGCTGTGGGCAGGAACCACCGAGACGACTACTCCCTCCTCGTCCAGATGGGACGATTATTACCCCCACCTATCTTACTCTACTGCTATATAGCATAAACCAACTATCTAGTAAATAACGTTTTTCTTGCTTATATATCTGAGTTCCCTCTAATCTCAGATTATTGCTATTCGTAAAAGCGTGGGAAAATGAATCAATGTTGATGAATTAAATCCATTGCAGAATGGCGCAATATCAAAATGTCATCATTCTTCGCTATTCTAATGCTATATAGCATAAACCAACTATCTAATAAATAACGTTTTTCTTGCTCATTTATCTGAATTCAACAATGTTGTTGAATTGAGTCCATTTCAGAATGGCGCAATTTCAAAAGTTCATATTTCTTTGCATCCTTTGGCCGTATACAAAATTCACGTATGACATATTGCGTGTTATTATTAGAAAGCAATCTCCTCCTGATATGTAGCCTATAGAGAAATCAGAATGCACGGCGGTCCACTGGGGCCAATCGTTATACACGTAACCCTTGGCCTTTATCTAGCAGCAGAATTTTGTTATGAATATATATTTTGTAATAGTAGGAAGGCAAAACAAACAGACAACAGGTCTGACCAGCGATTGAACAGAGGCATAACCATATGGTCTTGATTTTAATGGATTTTAACCCCGAGTTGTTATGGCTGATCTTTCCACAAATCGGACCAAGAAATTTTTATTGCTGTATCCTCATACTATATGCCGGCATAGGCTTATTTGACCAGATCACTTCCATTTGCCAAGAGAGAATGTTTTATTTGGTGACTCCGCGTTCTCGTATACCAGTAAGACTATTGCGCTGTTTTCGAATTAATTTCTTCTTATGTCAGCTTAATCAGAACAGCGATGTGGTAATTAAGTGGAATTTGGGCGAATAAACAATAATACATAAATCCGATTGCGAACAGACACAAATCATATTTCAAATCGAAATGCTCTTATCTTCGATTCACTGGATTGCATGAGCGTTTACATTATGCGATATAGACTTGCGTATACATAGTTATGCTGTTACATACGAATAAAAAAAGTCACTATTTTCAAGACAATCTGCATGGTTCACGTTTTATAACCCCGTTCCCGAGAAGTTTTATACGTTATTAAGGCCATTATAGAATATCATTTTTTCGTTGTCTTGCGTGGTTTAAAGACAGTTTCATAACAAACGCGTCTGTGTGCATGAATGTGTATGCCATTGGAGTGGATATTGTTTGTAGAAGGTTTTCTAAAAATTGATGGTGCAAAATTTGAACAAGATAACACATGTTTTGTCTTGGTGATAGACGTTTCGGACGGTTAAAATAGTTAATACACCGGCGGCAGACATTGAGCTTTATTGCAATGTTGCGTTCTTTACGTTCACGCTGTATTACACGATGCTTTGTAGTATCAATCAAGTTAGAGATTGGCTGTTTGCTGTGTGAATCATTTGGGATTAAAGTCTACTAACATAACAATTAAATCCTTTTTTCTCCAGTTAACTTTCATATTATTGCTGCAATAAAACTTTAGTAGCTAATTATACTTCTATGTTTCGGTAAAGATTATACCATCCCCAGCCTTGGAAAAGTGAGAGCTTAAGAGCACAGTGTTTCTTGTCATGCCTGTTGAACTAATTACCTCCCCCTATTTTACCCCTCAGCATCTTTAACCTTGAAACTGGCAATGCTTCATCATAGACTTCGCAAAAGTCCTAATGCTGTTAACAGGTATCCGGGTGTTATACATAGTGAAGGAAAATAACATTACATGGTACATGCATATAAATAATGGCATGTTAACCAATAGATTTAGTTCGCTTCATTATAAACACCGCATAGTAACGGTTAAATTATGTCAAATTTATATACAGATGTTTGCTATTCGTGACTTAAGCACGCCACAGTAAATAAAAAACGGACGGACAATAGCATCGTTATTTAACATATACTTGTATGGAATACAATGCGCATATACAACATGCACGCAGAAGATCAAACTATATCACGCGTCAATGGACTTTATACGACTTGGTGATTTACTTAATCTGGCTATTTTGTACATAGCAACTAAAAGTAGAGAATAAACTAGATATATCTTAAATTCATATTTTGCCTCGGTGGTTCATAAACCAATGTGCTTACTGTTTTTAACAACCAATACACAAAATCACATCATTATAATACTATTTGCAAGGCATGTTGACACTGACGTATACTGGTACAATTAGACGTGTAATTTGGACAGTGTGTAAACATGGTAGGATAGGCACGGCTATTTCGTTAACATGGTTCAGTTTGTATCCAGACGAGCGTCATACTATTCTGTTCGTGCACTTTATTACGATAATCATTTCTAAGTTTGGGACACTGGTTTTGCTTGCAAGGTTTTGTGGGAGGGGGGAGGCGCTTTATGATTAAGTTTTTAGGCAAAAATATACGCATGTTTACCAGCTGTCCATGCACCCGTGCTGAATATTATTAACTCACCTTGGAGACGAGAAGCGGTGTCCCATTGCCACCCTGAAGCCGGAAACCCCAGGGGCCTCCTCCACTCAGGCTAATCGTCAACTCGGTGGCACTTCCCATGGTGGATGATGGTCAAACAGTCGGACGAGAATCCGTAAAGTTTCAGGCCAGTAACATAAGGCTGTGGACGCGTTGCAGAAGAGAAAGTCGTGTGGATAAATTAGATGGGGAGTTCTCTCAGTGCCAAGTCAGAGCAGAGTTGAGCAGTAGGCAGACAGGTTACATATCAGTCTATGGAACACGCATGCTAGCTAGAAATAACACCCAACAGACGCATCGGAAGCCCCTCCGAACGGCTTCTGCAACATGATATACTCGCTATGCTGCCGACCGGGCTTTGACCTACCCCAGTATGAAGATTAGCAAAACCTGCAATCGCCCTTGAGTATGGATGGAAAGAAAAGGGTTCTAATTGTTACACACGTTTTGTTTCAACTGCATAAACTTTACACGTCTTCTTTTGACATTAATTAGTTAACAGTAGAGACTGTAGGCTATATTACACTATTACGCTGTGAGTGCTAGTTAACAAAGTAGACCTATGCGTTTGAATTTATAAATATGTTGTTTATAATAGCATACCCTTTCCGATAAACAATATAGATGTGTGTTAATAACGATAGTATGGGCCTTTGTATCGGGCTGATGCATCTGCTAATTGTGGTCTTCACGCACTCCTGCAGGCTTTGATTAGCTGATTATTGAAGGGTTACGAGGCAGAGTTATGTGCCCTTTGTTAAGATTTCTACCCGCTGCCTGCATGTAAAGGCTATAAGGATCATCTGTCATTCAGCCCATCAGCTTTTCTATCTGCGGATAGATCAGGGACATTTGTGTAAATATACAGTACTAGGTTACCGTAACTTCTAGTCTGGCTTTAGCTTACAGTGCTATACCAGATTACTGCTTTATGGAAAGTTTTTATGCTTTTCCTTGGCCAGCTAATCTGCAATGCGGGCGCATGGGTGGGAGCTCCCTGCTGCCCTTATGCTCTCTGAACTTAGGGACCACACGAGGCCGATATGCTTTTGTGATGTCTTTGTATTATTGCATCTTGTGCTTGTCCTATTCAGTCTATATTTGTTGTTAGTTTCGTTAAGGGTGTTTTCTGTGACCCATCTGTTAGTGCCGTAATATACATGAAAGTGAAATCAACATAAGTTCGAGTTTTACCTCTACTCAAACAAATTACAGGAAATTAAAGAATGAATTCAGGAGTTAATTAGTCCCAAAGCTATTTAACAAACCGACATCAGTTTGCTTGTTGTAACAATCGTATATCAGATATAAAGTAGACCAGTGCCGCCGCCCACGGCTACATGGGGCGCCACAGGGCTCTATAATTGGGCCAGTCCTTTTCATTATATATATATATAAATATATATATTAATGATATAATCCATTTTCATCACATAAACAAACCTTTGACTGTCTTTTGATTGTATCAGTTTGATCTGGTCTTAAATGAAATGTTATGGATTTGTTTGTGTCAGGTGGGATTAAAAAGATATAGCAATGGTCGCATACAAATTTTCTCATATAACCGAATCTCTACAATGTCAATCCATTCTGGCAAGGAACATATCTCTCTCACCTAAGCGCTTTTTGCCTTTTGTAAAGAGTGCCGTTATAATCATAACATGTGCAAAACGTTTACAATCACATGCCGGTATATTTGATCATCTTATCTTTTAGACCTATAAAAACTGCGTTTCCTTTTCTTGCCATCATTCATCGGTCTATATACAACCCATTTAATCTACCTTGTTCACCTAGATCCTGCTTCCGTTTTCAACCAGATGTACGTAGATCTACCCAAAATACAATATACACTGGGTCTATACTATCCCTTTTCCCAATAATCAATCTTTCTACCCTAAGACAAACTCAATGTCGTCTGTATTGTAAGTAAATTAAATGCGTCATTGGCATATTGGTTTTCATCTCTATTATGTGTGCTACACATGCATGCACTATATATAATTCAATTAAAAGAATAAACAAGTTAAAATGTAAAACAAAATTTATAAATATTTCTAAAAATGAGCCACGCTGGTACAGGGCCAGGTGCCGATAATTTAAAACGTTTAAATCATCGCATGTTCTAGATACACTCCCAGAGATAAGTTTCTTAATAGATCTTAATCTCGAGTTGATATGGGTAACATACAGACACTTGAGAGAAGGTACTGAACATGAACACGGTATAGAAAGTATGTGATATATATGTAGCATACATGATATGCGGTATAGGTATAGAATATATCAACCTGCTTTTCTTAGCTACACTTTAAAATGTCTAGCAATTAATACACACCTCTAGTTTGTTAACCAGTATATGCCATTTAGATTACATGGGTCTATGTGAGAGAGCAGTGAATATTTTGGGATAACATTTTGACATTCCTGTATATAAGGAGACTAGAAAATGGGGTGCATGGTATGTCATATTTTAATATGAAAGGAAGTATTCTTTTAGACCCTTTAACTGGTTCACAGTTGAAACCCAGTGAATTCAACGTTTGAAGAGTTTAAATGCAATAATGGCGTCTTTCTAATCGATTCTGTTTGGTTTCCTTTGTAGGTTGCACAATGTCTTTCTTTTCAATCGTCATCGCATAAATATTTAGTTACTGAGGAAATGAGTTGTAACAGAATGGAACTCAAATGATTTGGCTCTAATCCGAAATGGATTTTTGGTTTCATCGACATATTGTGTCAGATACTTATTACAAGTGATGAGATATACCACATTTTCTTAGTCACAATTAATCCACACTTTGAGTGTGTTACCCAAATAAAGCTGGCCTAATCTGCTATATGCAAGTGTCCATATAGTTTACATCTAGTCTTCATACCGTTTGAGGATCCGTGTGACAATTTCCACACAGCGATTTTGTTTCTTTTCGTGTAAGAGCTGATTCTAGGCTTAAGCTAAAATTATAACTGTTCGGTTGTCTGAGGGTTTGGGATTTTATTCCGAGAAAAAGTCGCCAAGTATGTTCTCTGTGACACAGACTAGGGCCTTGCAGAGAACATAACCAGTTTGGTTGAGGGTAGCCAGATTGCCACACTTCCTATAAAGCCTTATTATTTCGGATTTAACAATTCAAATGATAGTGCGTTGAGGAAGACAGGGAGTAGTTGATGCGTATCTGTACCTTTAGACTAGGAACGACCAGAACCAGAACGGATGGACTGTAGAATATGGATGGAATAGGGCTGAGGGGCCGGCCAAGGATGACAGAGATCGACGAGATGATACAAGCTAGGGAGAATGAGGTGGAGAAGAATGGGACAGAGAGGAAAATCTAGGAAGAGAGGGCGGAATTCGACGTGTGATTTCATTTTTTTGGTTGCAGAAACTGTGTTATATTATATACTCCAAATAGGGAAAAATCATTTTTATATAACATTGTGATTTGATCACTTGGAATTCAACTAATGTTTCCTGAATGAGTAAACCTCTGTTTCATTGATTGACAAATACGTAAGATAAATATAGACTAACCAAAAAACAGTCGTACAATCAAACTCTAACAAGCTAGGCGACCGTGAAAAAACTTGATCCAGCGAATGGAAGAAACTTAATTTAACAATTAAGTTTATTTCATCGCTTTCAAATTTCAAGAGTTAACTCAAAGATCTTATTTCGAGCTATTGTTGAAATAATGTTAAAACAATATTGCATAATGGTAATATGGACTACTCCATACAATTTTACTCACCTACTGTAACATCTGTGCTGCTCATTGGTCGCTTCTCAAGACACTGCGTTACATTTTACATTTGTACTTTTTATTGGTGAATAAAAAAACCCAAAACTAGCAAGCAAGCACACGAACTTGTGTGCATGTGCCCAAAATATATCAAACAGATGTTCCCACATAAACTGTTTAGTAAGGGAAATAAGTCTTTAAATGATTCCATGTTGTTTCGCAATGTTTAAATGTTAACTATCATGAACAGAGTCATTAAAACAACGATGAGGTCATTATTTAATGATACAGTTCTGTAACCCAAGAGCATTGTCGAATATAACATAAACCACTTACCCAAGATGCAAAACAGTTTTTCGTTATTTAAGGATTTTGCAGATTGAAACCCGTCGGGGAATCGAACCCACGACCCTCGGAGTTAGCCACCCGGCCTTCTACTAAAAATAAAAGGTTAGTCAGTTGGAGTAGCGGACATTCAATACCCCTCTGATAGGAGAGGACACAGCTCTCAAAGATGAAAACAATGAATAATTTTTCTGTCTATTAGAAGGTGAAGATTAACAGTATTTTCGTTATTTTGGAACAGTTTGAACAGATTCTAGTTCCGAAAATTTTTGCAGGTTGAAATCCGCCCGGGAATCGAACCCACGACCCTCACAGTTAGGCACCAAATCGCCAGCAGTAGAGGCCGGCCACCTAGACCACTCAGCCACCCAGCCCTCTACTAAAAATTGATGGTTAGTCAGCTGGAGTCTAGGTAGCGGACATTCACTACCCCTCTGATAGGCTCCCAAAAGCTGAAAGCAATGAATACTTTTTGTTTCTTTTAGAAAGTGAAGATTAACAGGAGTTTCGTTATTTTGGGATAATACTTCCTTAGTTTGAACAGATTTTAGTTCAGAAATACTTTAGGTTAAAACCCATCTTAGAATCGAACCCACGACCTTAGAGTTAGGCACCGAATCGCCGGCAGTAAATTCCAGCCACCCAGACCACAGCAATCCGGCCTTCTATTAAAATAGAAGGTTAGTCAGCTGGAGGCTAGATAGCGGACATTCACAGTGACACAGCTCCCATAGCTGAAAGCAATGAATAATTTGTGTGTCTTTTTTAGAAAGCGAAGATTAACAGTATTTTTGTTATTTTAGGATAACCCTTGTAAACAAGGTTACAAGCAATGGATGAAATACCATAGTTTGGACTAAAATCTTATGTATTTCTCTGTATTGAGCGCGAAAGACGTTCCTAACAGTTGTCTACAACACACAAACTACACTGATAAGTGATGATATAATAAGCAAGCTCAGTGTGTAGTGTACGTGTAGTTTATAAAGCAGTTGCATAGGTTATAAGTTATGCGCCGATTATAAAACGATATAGGTTTTCAAAGGCTATATTCTAGTCGCCATGTTTCCTCTCTGAGAGAATAGAACACACAGCTGACAGACGCTTTGATCCGGGTACCAATGGGTATCATTGACGTTTTCTGCAGGTCTCCGCTCTACCCCGAATAACGTCAATTTTATATCGTTGACGTCACTAGGCGAAATATTAGGAGTCGGACAGGATAACTGTTGATCATAAGGTTACATTCCTCTATAGTGGTGTACAACGAGATATGATTTGTGTGGTCGTATAGTGTTTCTCCTGTACAATGTAAGCACTCAGCATAATGTGAGGGTTGTACCTTACCATTGTTCTTACAGGTGTGCCACATATTGAACCACTCTTCGTAACTATCCGAATATAAAACAATCACCTCCTTTACCCTACAGCTTTCCTAGCATTATCTCCTTCCATAATCTGCTTCATGCAATTGACTTTTTATGCATTCGGCTTATCTAAGGTTACGTCGTGTATTGCGGGTTGGCGGTGTATCGTACTTATGTTCACGGTGTATTATACTTAAGCTGCAAGGGTTCCAGGCAATGAATCGGCCCTGGAGCAAATTGAAAAAAAATGCGGAAACAAGGATGTCAAAAAAAGATTAAATGACTAGTATACGAGCGCACCTACAAGATGTGCGAGAGCTGTATACAAGTTATTAGTTTAAAAATACATATTTATGTTCCATATACCACAAATGTGGTCTGGGTGGAAATAAGAAATCTGAATCTGCCAAAATAAATAATATAATTGTTTTTAAATTAGGGCTACTTATTTAACTTAACCAGTATATGTCCTGTGTGCGAGGCTGCTTGCTGAACTATTTTTATATTATGCATCTGAAATGAGTCGGAGTACATAAGTGTTATATTGGATTCGTATTTGACGGAATCGCATTTGACGGAATCGTTTTGGATCCAGTATCAGTGTAAAAACTAGTAAACCTGGACTAAAGATGTACTGCAAATCCATACGTGTCCACAATGCCATGTATAGAGAAACACGGTGCGCATGTCAATTCCTTGAGAGACGTATGCAAATATTGAGTGATTTCCCGTATTTGTCATTTCTCCATGTTTCTGTTGACACGGATGCCTGCATTCTCCTATACATAGCCAGAGTTATCATGTTTTGTTGTAACAAGTAATATTGCAATCTGATTGATTGATGCTGTATGCTGTCAATAATAATCATGGAATTGTCCTGTCTAGTTGGACAAACAGAATAATCGACCTCGTCACACACCAATACCCAGCTTACAGGTTAATTCCTATGCTTCTAATTTACACGTGTCATTGCTAGAGTTCGCTAGAATCAAACCACGCCCATCTAAAAGTTGAATATGCCAGCTTTATTAATTTTTGATGACATTTGTATTGTCTCGCCATCAGTTAACTCAGCAGAATCGACTGGGCATAGCGATTTTCATTTCCAATACGTTGGTAGGCTATCTGTTCAACTGGTGTACAGTATATTCTCACCAAACGCATTCGGTGAACAAATCCTCTAAATCAAATTTTAAAATAGGACTTCAAGCAATAATCAATAGCCGTGAAATTATGCCAACAATGCATAACTTTCGGGGGCAAGGCGTTAAAACGTGGATGGGCAACATAAGCCTGTGTATAACGTATATTGTTTTGTTTCTCGAGACGGTGTCCTGCAAGGTGGAAACCATCGGACCAGACGGAGCCGGAGGGACTCTCAGCTTTGGTAATGACATGAACGACGAGGGAGACTTTAGTGAACACATGCCTGATGAACTCAAGTGCGATGCTTGCATTTTACTGGCCAAAAAGGTAAGTAAATTTAATTTGCATAGACCCCGGTTTTCCCAACTAGATCAGTATTGTGTTGGTGCATGGGTCTAGCTCAGCAATGAAAGCCTTTTCAGCTGTAGTTTAAGATTTTGTGTGCACCTGATTCCATGGTTTTTCTTCGGTGACACAGATCCTGACTTTGGGACTTTAGACTATGCCAAATGGTTGTGAACGGACAAAGGCGCATGGGAATAAGGTAGCAAGATGGCGAGACAGCTCCGAAAGCTGATTGGTATAGAGAAAGTTTTGGACTAGATGCTAGCGTAAATTAATGAGTTCAGGTAAGGAGCTAGAAAATGAAAACTTTAGGTATGCCAACAGATGTTTGATTCCATCTGAAAAGATTTTCTTTTTGTGTAGATTTGATAAAAAAAAAATCTCAATCTACAAGACGTTTTTCTGATGAAACTGTACCGTCAGTATTGAATGCGCTATATAATGAAGGTACCTGGATCTACATGGGCCAACAATCAAGTCTCTATGTTGGTACTGTCCATATCATTATGAATAAGAACACGAACTGTGCATAGGCTTTATATGAAAACATGGGCAAGCATAAAACATGTTTCTTAGAGCAATACATTACACTGTGATGTGTATCCAAAACATAATAGTTTTATTAAGAGATTCAATTCCTTGTATCAATTCTGTTGTATTTTAGTCCAGTTATTTTATTCCATTTTGTTCTCAAATGCTATAGTCCTAACCTTTTAAAGCCATATACCGTATGATGTAAGTCACATTTCAAAAGCTTGTTACAATACACAAAAAAGTACAAAGTCACGTTACTTGTTATTTCTTTGGTAAGTTTCATAAAACCTCTCCACAATCGAGTTTGTTTAATTCCTTGGTAGAATAGGAATCTAACTTCACCGGGGGATAAAATCATATCTTTGCTTTAAACAAATATGGATGAATTAACCGAAAAAATAGGACTTCCATGAAAACATATTACTGAAATGTGAATTGATTATTATATAATACTAGCCTATAGTTTAATGTTAACATTTACGATCGTTTTTTGGGGGAACTGTATTTGTATTTGTTTTTGCTGAGGATAAGTCGGTGTTTCTACAATCCTCACATCACCATACATCTGTATACAATAAAGGTATCTCCAGTCCTGTCAGGTAGAAACGATAGCCTGCGGGATAAACGGTTAACATGCCGATATAATGGATTTGTGGTCAATACACCAGCTGAATAAAAACATCACAAGAAAAAAGAAAACAAAAAAACATGTATACAAGCATCTGCGCTTGGTTCTAGTTAATTATTAAACCACATTAATCTATTTGATCATATCTCAATTGCAAACATACAGGCCTATAGATTTGTTTGCACGACGACCAGGACAGCTTTCCGTGTTTAAATAGGCCTGCGTTTAGTATAGGGACTATATAGGCAGCTGTTCAATAAGTGGGGATTAATTTATGAAAATATGTGGTCTGCCAGTGTGATTTGTTTTCAATGAAAACGTATTTTTAATGGGCAAATAATAAGCAATCTAGGCCGAATTGTCGTATTATAATGTATATTTCTAAGAGCAAATCACACTGGCACAGGGATGTAGATTAATTAAAATCGAAGAATCATCTTATGTTCTAGATAACTCCCTGAGGAGACAAGTTTCTCAATAAACCTTAATCTGGAGTTGTGTTATGGTTAACCTACATACATCTCAAAAGAAGGTAGTGACCATAAATATGGTGTATAAAGATTGTTACAAATGTAGCTAACAAGGCATTTGGCATGTGCATAAAACCAGCCTACAATTATTTCCGAGATACAGAGATTAACGAATGAAGAGAATGAGTTACAACCCGTCTGATACAGAGGGAAATTTCGTCTTAACCAGTAGGTCCTTCAGATTTTTGTTTTTCTTGTATGCTATAATGGTTCTATGTGAGAGAGGAGAAGACTTTTTAGGTACAAGATTTTGATATTCCTGTAAAAGGAGACTAGCAAATTGGGTGCTTGCCTGGTCATATTGGGAAACAAATGGAATTATTTCTTTTTTAGAGCCTGTGTCTGGTTTCCAATGAAACCCAGTGGTTACAAAGTTTGAAGAGTTTGAATCTACTAGTGTGGATAATATCCCCTCAGTGTATCTCAACAATACCATAATACCCAGCGTGCCCCACCACCCACATTTAGGTGTATTCTTACAATCCTCATGTAAATGGGACCAACATATTTACTATATATGCAAACGTGCAAGTCCTGTGATAAACTGCTTAGGCAGTTTTAAATATAGATTGTCTAGAAAATCTCTTGAAATTATGTATAAGGCGTTTATTCTTCCGATTTTTGACTATGGAGATGTATTATGGGACAGTTGTGCTGAATTACAGCCAATAGCTCTTGAAAACTTACAAATGGATGCTCTTAGAACCAAATTTGGGTACCCACGATGAACTAGCCACTCATTACTCTATAACGAAACTGGTTTTGTCCCACTTCGTAAGAGACGCGAGTGTCATAAACTATATTTATAATATAAAATGATAAATAAATCAGTTCCTGTCCATTTAACTAGATTAATACCTCGTTATGTCGACGAAACGACGAACTATGTCTTAAGGAACGCAAACAACCTATACACCCCATTTTGTAATACAGCACGTTTTCAAAAATCCTTCGTGCCTTCTACTACATCCTTATGGAACGAACTTGAAACTTTTGTCGCAAAATCCCCACCGTTGATGCCATAAGAAAGCTGCTGACTCAAGAATATCCATGTGTCCCTCGTTACTGCCTTTATATTTAGCGTGACCCACAAGTAATCCTTTCTAAACTGAGATTAAAGTGTAACAGCCTTAAAGACCACATGTTTACTCGCCACCTCATTGACTCTTCACAATGTCAATGTGGATTTGAGTGCGAGGATAATGAACATTATTTTAAATTCTGTCCGCTGTATAAAGTCCATAGGCATCGATACATAAATAGGTTGATGGAAACATTTGATCTAGATGTGCTTATCTTCGGTAGCTCTGATCTGACATATGGTGAAAATGTGGACATTTTACTCCAAGTGCAAGGCTATATCCGTCACTCGAAACG
>JARFOD010115744.1:0-15011 GCA_031763545.1 Mopalia muscosa | reverse complement strand
GCTCCATGATCCCAGGGCTAGCTGTTGTGTTCTAAAATGGAATTAAAAAACGGCCAAACTCCTCTGTAAAATCGCGTGCCTTCTCCTTTAAAAAGCACAACTCAGCCCAGTATAATAAAACAATTGTCAGTGACCAAACTGTTTGAACCAGAGGCACAAGGTCAGCTGAGGTTTTTCCACGCGGTCGAGGCTGAGAGGTTCGAGTCCGTCTGTCGACCATCAGCCATATCTGGCAATCGCCGGGGTGTATTTTATTTATTTTTTGTTGATATTCATCGGTAGAATCATCTTCGCTAGCCAAGAGTTTTATTCAAAGCTACTCTGCATTACAACAATTGACGGATTTATCGAATATAACCCAACGATACCCATGCCAGGCGATTGATTGAACTTCTACGCAACCAATCGGATGTTGTGTTGCAAGAAAAAAAGCGATAGCCAATAATGAAATCAGGTGAAGTGTTGTCGAAAAAAGGATATGTTCGCGGAATGCAACCAACTTAACGAGAGTATTGCATATATACCACCCCTACAGACACCAACTCTCTATATTCGCGCCAGTAGTGCTTTACAAAGTTAATCAAATTGTCAAAACTTGACTATAAAATTCCACATATGTTATCACCACGTTAACCCGAAATTTTGTCCTTTATCGGCCAGGGTGAGTAGATGTTATTCCATTATAAACGATTAATTTACCAAGGGTTGTAATGCATAGTAGCTCGGAATAAAAGTCTTGGCTAGCGAAGATGACTGTATATATTCTCTTCGATTTAAGCCAAATTTAAATGACTAAACTTGCCCGATTAAAGTAGAAATTCCAGGTTTTCTGAGATCCTTGTTTTTGAACCGCATAGGACAACTATTTTTGATTGGTGTGACAGCGTTATCGAGATTTTACACTGTCACATGCCTATTACCTAATGTCAACAGATATTATAAAACGAAAGAAAATGACAATATGCCACAAGGATAGCCGAGTAATTGACAAGAATGGCATTACTAGATTTGGTCTGTGTAAAATAAATGTTATCAGAGTTCAATTTGTTAAAGATATTATTTGATATATGTTATGGTTCACTCACTCAACTCAGTTCAAGGATTTACGATGATGGCTCACCTACTATAGATATTCGAGTAGGTTATACTTGGACGTGACTGACGGTTTCATTACAACAGAGTAGGGGCGGGGGAAACCCAGAAGGGCTGGGTATTTGCTAGAATTGTTACCACGGTAAAACTTTAAATACAAATCCTCGTCTGCGGAACAACCAGGACAGACTATAAAAATTATACAGTCTAGTGACCCCTCCAGCATGTATTCTTTCCTAAACCATCATGTTGATTGCTCCCTAACAGCCCGAGCTCCCGCGGTAATTAATCGTTCTGCATCGAAAAGACTGTTTCTCTCCCCTACTGACATGACAGTCAAATGGTCTTAAGGAGCTTTCGTAGACAATGCCAATCTGTCCCGCATTAATTTTATTAATTGAACATAATTTACCTCATAATCTTTCAACTCGACGTGTAAATATTTGGATTATATGTTAATTATGATAAAAGTGCAACAACTTCGATATGGCAAAATGTGAAACATGCAGGAAGACAATAAGGTTTCTCTTGTTTGGTAAAGACATTTTTTTCTTTGCAACAGTGGAAACTGGGATGATTTGCACGACATATTGAAGTTTTCGGGTACTGTTTCATTGTCTCAAACCTAGATTTCCAGACTTAAAAGAACACACAATTCATGAAGCGTTGTGTCATGAAAATTATTAAATAAGAAATATGTCTATCAAATCAATTGACAGTCTTTTACCTTGCCAATTTTCAACACACATGTACAAGAGTACTACCAACATATTGAGCTTCGCATGGGAATGACACATATACAAAAAGACGCTAGTTGATGTAGGGTTAATTGTACATGGGTGTCCAAAGTCGGTCCCCTTGGCTGGTTGCATTGGCAGAACAGAAAAGCAAACTAATACTCGAGAGACGCCAATCTAAGGCACTGACTGCTCAGCTTGCCTAGAGAGCGCTAGAAACCAAGGCACTGACTTTTACTGTGCCTGAAAATATTTTGTACAACCTCATTCTAATGACAAGGAACACCAGAAAAATATTTTGTACAACCTCATTCTGATGACAAGCAACACCAGAAAATTGGAGTATCCGTATGGAATACATAACAACGAAATCCATGTGGACTATATCAAAACGAAACGGGTCGTTTTGATAAATATCCAAAGCTTCGGTTTACATAATTGACGATCTGTGAGGCTGTTTTGTGTACATCTGCCTACCGGCTTGACACACCAATTATTTTGTTCGTCCAGTAAAAATACATGTGGGTGCCCAGTAATCAACAGTGAATCTATGTGTGGCAAAAGACCGGGTCAATGAGAGAGTATAGCAAGTTTAAGAAAAGGCTCAATAAGCCGATATCCTTGAGGCAGAGATGATTTACAGGCTTGTCAGTCCACACAGTCACTATATATCTTACTTTGTTTGTAACACTCCAAACTATAGTACTTATCGTGCAGGGAGAAGCGGTCAAAGAAAATCAGTGACTTCAGAGAACAAACGCCAGCAAATAGGACATTCATACTAAACAAATATTAAGACTTTATCTATAGGACCAAGCCACAAATCCCCAATCTGTAGATAACAACCAACTTTTGCATGCTTGACTGGAAAAAGAGTGTTTTGTTGTCTTTGGGTACACATGCATGATTCATACTAGTACGAACTGTGTATGTGTTGAGCTACCTTGCCTTTACGTGTTTAATGTGCAGTAAGTCAGCATGATAGCCTTGGTGTAACGCAAATTCAGACTTCTAAACAAGCTGCCAAACGATTAGTATGTACAAGTAGGAATTTATAAACATTAAAAGGCGGTTTAATGAAGTTAACAAAGGTGGTCCAAACCGACATAACAGAGCTGTTGGTTCTTGAATAGCTGGACTAACACTGCTTCAAACGAGAAATCTAAACCGGTTTATGTAATGGCTTCAAAACATCGCGAGTTATGGCTTTATAGAAAGTGATGTTCCTTGTTCAGCAGTGTGTCCCACTATTTAAAAGATGATGTAATGATACGGCTTCCTGTGTTGCATAAAAACGCTTGAGTGTCCAGCGCTAGAAGCTGTTTTCGCCGATTCGTTATGGTCATGTTTGCAACAACCACAGGAAGTAGTAGTATCACATGTCTTCTAATCAGCCTTCATAACTCATTTAGGTTTTAAACTATCCCAATTCAAAGTAACCAGCATTAGGTTTTAGAGCTTTAAGTACCTTTAACGCTGAATATGTCCACGCGGTTATGTGATTGAAAATCGAACGAGGAACCAAAATAAATTTTAGCATTTTCGGTAATAACAGAAATGCTTAAATACTTTATGATATCTAAACACGAATAAAAATTCGAATTAGAATCATGACGTAGTCTACATGGATTCAAATTTAACCAAGGCACATGACTACATGTAGATAATATTTTTGAAAAAAATGTAAAATATCCCAACAACGGTTTGATACCCTTAAATTGAGGTGACAGCGTTATCAAACAACGTTTACGATTCATAAATGAACCATTAAAGTAGGTATTATGTCTCAAATACCAGAGAGCAGAGGTGAACACACAATTTGTACATAAATTCTTTTCCACTGTAGTTCAAAGACGAATAAAGCATATAAAAGGCTCTTACTCTATTTCACACAAATCTACTGGAAAAAAATGTGATATTGGAAAAGGTGTTAGAGTATATTAAATTAATACAGCTAAAGCATCTATTGAATAGTCAGACCTTTAAACGAATATCATTCCCTCTATATTTTGGTCGCGTTACAAAGGGAACTAAACATAATCGTACACAATATAGTTTTTCTGACGTTTCTGACAAATAACTCCTATTAACTAAATATGTACAAATACGAATTGACCGTTCGGACGGATCAATTTTTCCCCCAAGAGTCCCATTTATCATTGAACTTATCATACCACATACATCAAGCTCGACGAGAAAGTATGGAATCAGTTTCAATATGGTCTTCAGCTATGAAGGCAACTTTTGCCCAATTTACGCATTAGGCAAGGCAGTATCGAAGTGGGTGTAGGTGGTATTGATCACCCCCTATACACCTAGTAAACCGATTCTTGATTTTTTTCTGACAAAATAGATTATTCCCAATTTCTCTTTCTATGCGAACATAATGCAGGAGAAAATTTCGTTACAACCTAGCACATCCACTACCTTCCCTTGGTATCTCTGTGGAACTTAAATGACAATAAACCGCAAAGAACCCTAGCTTATTTTGTCTCTTTGCTTTAGTAGCACTTTACGCCCCGAACTCTGACTCCGACTGAATACGAGCGAAGCAAAGGTAGTCAAATAAGCCACCGAATAAAACCGGTTTGTCACTATAATGCACAGCTATCCCACAAGCAATAGTTTATTAAAGATAAAATAAACACAATTTCTACAATTAATTTTTTCGTTATCTTCTGAGTAAAATGTCACGGAAAAATCAAATCGTACGCCATATGTTTCCAATTAGTATCTTTGTCCCTTTAATCACATAAAATGCATCAATCGGTGATGTACACGGTCTGGACACCACAGTACCCTTTTCTATCCAAGTTGACAAAAATCCAATTCAAAGCTTGTATTTGTACTTTTCGCACACTGTCCATTAGCCTCCCTTGAAATTACAAACATATCGGTGTATTAAATCCCCTTATGCTTACACGCCATCAACCGCATGTATACACACCTATGTATCTATGTATCCACGTAAATAGATTACCCTTTTCATACTCAATCTGCAAAAAGATGGAGCGACAGGTGGGTGGAAATCGAGCTGATTTTCGAGCCCTACTGGAGCAGAAGTTAAATACTCGAATCGGTAGTCCTCTGCAGCTCACAATTTGACAGATTGGTTTTAAATTATATTCCTTATCTTCACATGTAAGAATGTTATGCGGATTATTTGTTAATACAGGTCTCAAATGATTTTCCAACTACAATATCTGGATGCTTATTGATTGAGCTAGGAAGCTACCCCAAATTGGGATTTATTCATCAAATAAAATATTTTCAAGCTCATGTTAGCTTTTCTTTGGCATTCTGCGCTGATTTCTAATCAGCTGTGGAGTATTTTATCGCAGAGTATTTATCTCTAACCTGTATCTTATGCTATAGAAGCTCATCATAGGCTGGACAGACAAATAATTTATTAGGATAGAAATAATTTGTTGGTCTGTTTGTTTAATTAGCGTTTATCGCCGTTTTTTGTTATTTTGCTGTGGTCTACAAAATTTGAAGGTTGTCAGAATTATATCACTTTATGTCGTACTGGAGGTTCCCTCATATAATGAATTTCGCTTTACAATCACACGTTTTCTCCCTACAAAACACGGATGAGTATTGATCGTTTAAATTTTCAATTATGCAATGAAGTAAATCTGTTTGTTCTATTGCGTCTGCAATAATTTTTTGTTCGTGCTAGCAAACTTTATCCAACGGACTGTGTAAGCTCTTTTGTCAAAAGATATCTTCCGAAGAAAACATTACATTCCATTGTCGACATTTTTTCCACTCAATCTCCGGCTGTGAATGAACAGTATTTGAAAAGGCGACGCCTGATAATTATTCTATGCAATTATATACACAGTGTATTCTTTGTTGAAGATTATTCCAATGCCTGATCAATTTATTTTTATTCAACGAATTTCTAGTGCTCTGGATGACTATTCTGAAAGAGGGATAACACATGTTCCAGGACACAATACTGCTTAAGAAATTCCAAATCAATATAGAACATTCACTAAAAAGATGCGAACGACAGGGAAAATGCAACAGTTTTATGTCACACCTGTCAACTCCAGGGAAGAAAGATCGAGTAAACTGGCTGCGTTAGGTCGAGAGAAACTGGTATGTCTTTACGGCTTTCGGTACCTGAAATAAATGTCGATGGGCCAATCTGTTGCTAATGAAATAGTAAATATACTATTTCTCATCCACTGTATTTTTTATCTGAACACATCTAATTATCTGATCGATGCAATATACAGTGTTTTTAGCAAGACATGGCAAATATCATATACAGATATTCGTACTTATCAACATTCTGACGGGCAGAGATATGTAAACAGTGAAAATAACTTGTTCTATTTGCCATTATTTTTGTGAGGGAAAAGTCCTGATTTGCGCTTTCGATTGTAACATTCACATTCCCAAATAAATATTTCAACATTATTTTAAACCCAAATTAACAACAAATTTTCAATTTAAGATTACAATTTCATTTTATCAAAAAGAAATAACATTTTTCCATCCTAACAATGACAACAAACGCGGATTTTCAGCATGAGTTACCAATGCTACTCTAAATTTGTTTTTAATTTAAGTTTTGTCTAAATCTTCAGACTTTTAAGTGACTCCAGATTGACAAGGTACAAAGGGTTTTTATTTTAGTATATTAAACTGAATTGGACAGCTGAACAGATGACATCCATCTTTAGAGCAATAATCAAACCGCATTGAAGACTAACGTTATCGGTCTATACAGAGATTCAATACAGTCTTAAATTTCCGAACCCAACACTGATTCACGTGAATCTTCGACCGAAATAAATCTTGGGCAGTAAAACGTGTTTGGTCAAATATCAGACTTGGGCCAAATAAAAATTCTTGTAACTAATAAAAGTTATTTTGTATGAAAGCTTTTATGTCTCTGCCTTTTGTCTGAATTTGTAGAACCTACACAACCTATTAATCTTATTTCTCGGCAACTTGGCGAAAATATTTAAATATTGATTCTTGTTTCCCCTTTGACATACCAGAAAATCTGTTTGGGTTTAACACTCATTAGTTTAGCAAAACGAATCTGCAGACATCTGCTTTACGCAGAGCTCTTCAAAAGGAATTCATTTAATACTACTAAATCAATTTATCAATTTAATCAGAAAAGGGTGTAAATACAATGTATATATCGACATATTTTAATGGGATTCCTGAACGTAAAAAATGGACTGAATAGTGATGGAGATTGTTCTTTGATCTGTTAGATTTAAGGACATTTCCAATCTTGGAAACTCTTCAGGTAATGCAAACAAAAAAGCCCTGAGTGCAACAACCACGTTATGCGAAATAACAAAAATACAAGGAGTGCAATAAGTAATAAGTAATGAAGGATACACAAACTTTTGATTTTGATTTCTTCAACTTATTTAATTTCCCGTGAAATTATTGCTCTTAAACATATTATTCGAAAAAAGCTGTAAAAGAGAATAAAATATGAAACAGGATTTACCTATTAATTGAATTACGGTTGAAGCTTTTGATATAATGCGGTACAGAGGTTTATCGGAGATCAATGACTTCTCCAGATTCATAATAATGTAATAATCAATAACATAGTTAGGAAAATGATAAGCTTAACGTGACGTGGATTTATTAATATTGTTTTATCCCACGTGACTCATTTCTCACATTAATTTCGACTACCTGCGATGTAAATCTATATATAATCGATATAATCCATTTACAACTTATTATTTAGCTACATGTACGTGGAGAACTAGAAGCCTGTCATGTATTGATCGGTAATATGTCGAACTTCTATCAGCACAGAATAACCCGAAAATCAAACATTTTTATAAAACAATCATTATGAATCACCTGCTCTTGATTTTATACAAGTCAAAGAATGCAGATGTAAAAGAACGGATTCCTATCCCTGTTCCATCGTTACATGCTGATCGTTGGATGCAGCATGAATTCTCAAGCTTTTAGGCATTAGACAACAAATAGTCAAAACCAAGTACTCTCGAAGTAAGCAGATTATTTCCGAATTCTTGTACAAAAAATAGTAAATTGCCTTCGAATGTAGCACAAATTATAGGGCTTATTCCTTTGTTGTAACCCTACGTTGGTCCGTCGCTATCGCCGGTCTGTCAAAACACATATCTGTTGGGGGTTTTTTAAGATAAACTTAACACAATGACTAGTATTTTACTCGCCTGTAATATTTCGTTCCTGGCATTTTTAAATTTTATTTTTGCGAACGTGTCAACTCGGATGAAAAATTAAAATAAAACTTTATGTAAACGTCAGAAAATAAGTAAGAGTTAGCTTATATTATATATGGTCTCCAAAACAAAATCAGAGGAAAGTTAGATATATGTTTCGGGTGGCCAGTGATGACGGTGCACCACTTCCCAACCTTCACCACCGCTTGAAATAGGCGGACGAGAGCTAGTACGAAGGAATAAGCCATATACATTGTGCTGCTTCTAACGTAGCAAACGTACAAAATAAATTTCTCAATAAAGTCATTTGTTTTTCTGGATATCAACAAAAAAACGTGTTTTATTACTTTTTTTTTTATTAATTTGAAATACTATTTTTTGTTGACTCTTGGCCCTTGTACCAAACAGGACAGAGAACTTCAAAAGATGACCCAGAATGTCTCTTAGAGACAAAATGTACAATCAGCTTCACACACACAACATACTCTTACCTTTCCTGACAAAGGCATTTCTTTACAAATATTATTCTATTCACGTCAAATTGAGACCACTCTGTCTGAATTCATTTAATTTGCTCCCTGGAAATTTCCTCAACAAATTAACCAGGAATGGTTAAGGACACACTCTCTATCACGCGTTTTCTCCCCAGGAAAAAACGGAAGAGTATCGATCTTTTAACTTTTCAATTATGCAATGTAAGTAAATCTGTTTGTTCTTTTATGTCTGCAACAATTTTTTGTTCGTTCAAGCAAATTTTATCGAACGGACTGTGGAAGCTTTTTTGTAAAATGAGATCTTCCAGAGAAAACATTACATAGCATGATCGACATTTTTCCTACTCAACCTCTGGCTGTGAATGATCAGTATTTGAAAATGCGAAAACTGTCAACTATTCTATACAATTATATACGCGGTTTATTCTTTGTTGAAGATTACTTCAATGCCTGATCAATTTATATTTATTCAGCGAATTTGTAGTGCTTTGAATGACTATTCTGAACAAGGGACAACATATAATTCAGAACACAATACTGCATAAGAAATTCAACATCAATATAGAACACTCTCTAAAAAGATGCGAACGACTGGGAAAATGCAACGGCTTTATATCACACCAAAGAAAGAAAGACAGAGTAAACTGTATCGGTTAGGTTGATAGAAACAGGTATGTCTTTAGGACTTTCGCCACTTGAAATAAATAGCGATCGGCCAATCTACTGCTGATTTCTCATGCACTTTAGAATCTTATGTATGTTTTATCTAATTATCCGATCGATGCCATATACCGGGCATTTACCAGGACATGGCAAATATCATATACAGATATTCATACTTATTAGCCTTTTGACGGGATACGAGATACGTAAACAGTGAAAATAACTTGAAGAGTGTTTGACTTTATTTCTGTAATGTATGGGATGCCAAAGCGGGAAAAGTCCAGATTTGCGCCTTCGACTGTAACATTCACATTTCCTAATAAAGATTTCAACATTGTTTTAAATCCAACTTTAAGATTACAATTTCATTTGATCAAAAAGAAAACATTTTTCCATTAAAACAAACATAATTACGAAATGACAACAAAAGCAGACCTTCAGCATGAATTACCAATACTACTCTAAATTTCTTTTTGATTCAAGATTTATCTACATCTTAATACTTTTAATGACGACAAATGTACAAGGGACACCTGAACATATAACAATCATCTTTAGCCCAATAATCGAACCGCATGGAAGAATAACGTGATCGGTCTACGTAGATTCAATATAGTCTTAAATTTCTAAACCCACAATTTATCTACCTGCGCCTCTGGCGACAAACTATCATCCACAAACTGTTCAGTCACCTGATTCTTGGATTACTCACGTGGATCTTGAACCGAAATAAATCTTGGGCAGTAAAAAGCGTTTGATCAGATATCAGGCTTGGACCCAAAACAATTATTGTAACTAATTTATTTACAAAGTTATTCTATATAAAAATGTTTATATCGACCTCTCTGCCTTCCTCCGAATTAGTCAAACCTACACAACTTTTATTAATCATACGTCTTGGCAAAAGTTTATACATCTTGGAGGAAACATTCAAATATTGATTCTTGTTTCCCCTTTGTCAAAGCGGTTCAAAAGGAATTCATTTAATACTACTTAATGACTTTATCAACTTAATTAGAAAAGGATGTAAATACAACGTAAATATCGACATATTTTTGGGATATCTGAAGTAAAAGGTTGATTCTTACATGTAATGCAAACACAAAAAGCATTGAGTGCAACAACCATGTTTTACCAAATAACAAAGATACAAGGAGTGCAAAAAGTAATAAGTAATGAAGGAAAAACAAACTTTTGATTTTGATTTCTTCAACTTATTTCATTCCCCATGAAATTCTTGATGGTAAACATTTTATTCGTAAAAAACTGTAAAAGAGAATAAATAAGAAGCAGTATTTTAATTCGTGAAATACAAGGTTTACCTATTAATTGAATTACAGTTGAAGTTTTTGATATAATTCGGTACAGAGGTTTATCGGAGGTCAATGACTTCTCCAGATTCATAATAATGTAATAATCAATAACATAGTTAGGAAAAATGATAAGCTTAACGTGGCAGGGATTTATTAATATTGGTTTCTTCCACGTGACTCATTTCTTATATTAATTTCGACTATCTTCGACTTAAATCTATATATAATCGATATAATATATTTTTCCACATACCGCTTATTATTTAGCTAGCGGAGAACTAGAAGCCTGTAATGTATTGACCGGTAATATGTCGTACTTTTATAAGCACAGAATAACACGAAAATCAAACATTTGTATAAAACAATCACTATGAATCATCTGGTCTCTGGATATCAACAAAAAACGTGTTTTATTACTTTTTTATTAATTTGAAATGCTATTATTTGTTGACTCTTGGTTCTTGTACCAAACTATGACACGACAGACGACAGAGAACTTCAAAAGATGACCCAGAATGGTCATTAAAATGGACAAAATGTACAATCAGTTTCACACACAACATACTCTACCTTTCCTGACAAAAGCATTTCTTTACAAAGATTATTCTATTCACATCAAATTGAGACGGCTGTGTCTGAATTCATCCAATTTGCTCCCTGGAAATTTTCTCAACAAATTAATTGTTTGTTACGATTCGAACAATTCTAAAAGTCAGAAAATTTAACTTGCCACCACCGGAACTAGGTCTCGGTTTAAAACATATTCCACGTGAGGTTTGTTCCAGAAAACACATAAAAGTAATACGCAATGCCGTATAGCCTAACTTGAAAAACCATTAAAAGCCCAGTCAAATGAAAACACACACATTTAAAAAAAAAAATCCCATAATTTCAGACCCAAAGGACATTCTAACTGCATTATTTTTAGACACTTGGTATAAATTGTCTCATTTTCTCTCTAGAGATTTCTTTCAATCTTTGGTAAGGCGGTTGCTGTTTTTTGCCATTAGCCTTTTCTGAGCTATTCTCTGTGTGACTGTGATAATTTTATTGAACAGTATTTGTCATTACAGCATGTATCTATCGTTATAAAAGTTCCTCATAGATGTAGCTTTGGACAGAGAAACAATGGGTTAAGGCAAAAACCTTTATCAGTGATTTGTATAACTTGTCGATAATCTGCTTCAACGAGTTTAGAATAAACATACTCCAGTTTCACGAAATCAGCAAATATTAAAGACAAACTCACCATCAGGGTTTTTCTCTTGATAAAGCACAGAGATTAATCGTTTCGTAATATCAGTATTGTAAAGTGAGTATTTGGACAGCTGTTTTTCCGTCTGTGTGTAATCTGCAGCAGTTCTTGTATTTTGTTCATGCAAGAAAATATTATCGAACATATTTCAAATGAAAATATTACAGATGAAGATCTACATTAGACATTATTATTATAAACTTTATCTGAGCCGATTCAACTGTCAATGATTAATTACAAAACGCGTCGAATCGAACGGAAAAGTATATATACTATAGGGTCAGTAAGACTCGGACTTTTCCACTTGATTTACAGTGACCAAATTCAAATTCTGTATCTGTGTTTTGAATACCGGTACCTAACGTTCAGGGCTGTGTTTCGGGTCGCTGTGGGATGCAGATGTATGCCTGAAAAGGAAGACTGGCATCTTTTTAACTTTTTGTTGATCTTGTTTTCATTCTAACTCATCTCTGAAAATTCGTATAACGTAAATAATAGAAAAGGTTTTTGCCTAAATTGGCTAACAACATGCAAAAAATAATTGAGGTAACAATATTCCATAAAAATGTAAAAACGAATTACCTTATAGCGATCGCAACTGACTTACAGCATTGTTTAAACATACTTAAGCTGCAAGCCAAAAAAGTTAATTGCATACTTTTTCGTTTTTTGGTCAACCCTTAAAAAATAGTAAATTTCCTGTCAACAAGTAACATGTTTATTAGATTATCCTATTTTAGTACAATAATAAATATGTTACAAAAATAGGCGCGAAATATAATCCCAGGAGATATCTCAATATATATTCTATTCATAGTCAACGTGGCCAGCCGAATAGATGCCTGTCATATTTTGTTAAATATATGAAGCGGCAAAGTACTCGACTTGATCGGCTCGCAGATTCTATAATTGCTGACGTGTTTAGACCTTGAATTCAGGGGTGATTGTGCCTCGGATGAGAAACTAAGATCGGTAATGTGTGCCATCACAGTACTCTTTGATAGGCAACGTGAATCGTAGACCAAAATAAATCTTTGGACGCTATTTGGGAAGAAAATTGTTCCAACACTTTGTGATGCAATATTTATAGGCTGTGGATAAACATCCATTAGCTTAGGAAAATCGAATCTACAGACATCTGTCTTCATGCAAGCCTTTTGGTCGATCACGGAAATCTTCGACAAAAGATCCGCTTCATACTGGAAATGACTATATGAACTTCCGAAGAACTCGATGAATGTGAATACCGACTTTTTAAAAATCTGTTTCCAGAAAATTGGGCGTGGGATTCAATGGAGAATGGGGATCGATCAGTTACATTTTTACACATTTCTAATCCTGCAAAAGCTAGAAGAAAAAAATTACCAGTAGTGCTAACCGCAGCAAGTAAGGAAAAAGTATTACCAGGGATGCTAATATATCTAGTGATAAAACAATTTAAAAAATCATCATGCAAAGCAACCAAAGAACTGTAGTGTATTTAGACAAATACTATAAAATTGGGAAATGAAAACGACCGGTAAACTGGAACGGAGATAAGCCCGTTCGATAATTGTGGAGATCGATAAAATCTGTCTAAACTGTAGGTGTTACATCAATAATTTAAAAAATACTTGGCAGCAAGGCTGCCAAAGAGCTCGCCTGTTCGGCCATTGATAGGGAATGCATTCCTTTTGCCTTAAAGATAACAATACACAATGATTTAATATCTATGTATAAAGCCCGTTAATGTAATTAATATGCATATAATTAGCTGACCAGGTAATACCCATCTTCTCTGTTGTTGTGTGACATTTAAGCAAAATTTGAGGAAAATAGGGCTATTACATTTGTAGTAATTAATGTACATATAATTAGCTGACCAGATATTACCCCTTTCCTCTCATGTTGTGTGACATTTATTCAAAATTTTAGAAAAATCGGGCTATTCAATTTGGAATAAAGGTGTTTATCGCAAATTCACTTGAAAAGCTTGTTAACGTAATTAATATGCATATAATTAGCTGAACAGATAATATCCCTCTCATCTCATGTTGTGGGACTTTTATCCAAAATTCAAGGAATATCAGGCTATTTAATTTTGATATATAGTGCTTAACCCTAATTGTCTGCCATTTTGTAAAAAACAATATCACCTAATCCGCATAATTAATATTAACAGAATTCCATATAATTTTAATTATGTCTTCCTTTCCTGTCGGGCAAACTGTACGTAAAATTTCAGAAAAATTCCCTCTGTAAATTTCATTATAGAACCCTTAACATAGCTGACGCCGACGCCGACGCCGACGCCGTGGGTATCATATAAGCTCACCTTACTTCGTACAGGCGAGCTAAAAACAGAAAACCCTGTCTTATTCTTAATTGAGCACCCTCATTCGCAACATATTGAAGTTTTACTATGTAACTACATTTAAAAACTTAGCCGTACAAAAGGTTTAAATGTGGTTCTAACGAATTAATTAGTCCGTTAAACGCAATCATTTCCATTTTCCTAATTGACGACGATTGTTTAAATGAGGCTTGACATTTAGTGCGATGAGCTGAAGATGACTGATACAATGGTCAGAATTTAATCAATCGACATCGTATATTGTTTATTAGGGCGGATAGAACGGTGATAGAATTCTAAGCTATTGTAGAATCGGTTGTTCTCCGGTCAACTGCAATTCTCAGAGATTCCCAGTATCCTCGGAGCTGACAAGTGCAAGTTATAGTATCGAACGAGAATTGTAGACCACATTAATTTGGTACCTCAATCTAATTAATACAATCCTGATCTTATCTACCTCGCCGTGTCAAGTTAAGTAACTATATAAGCAAATTTTAGGTCACGGGTTTAGGGTATCCACCATTAACGCTGTACTGACAACAAACAAAGACAAAGCATGACAAATACAGGAAAACTACAGGACGTAATACAAACAAATCTCAAGTTTGTTTGAAGACTAACAAAGCTGTCGTTTCTAGCTCTGGAGAAAAATTAACTTGTCAGCAGTACAAAAATACGTCCCATTTTATAGCTGTGCTAGCGTCAATGATTTTTGGAATACACCGCTGTGAAATACTCTTCAGCACGACGTTAAACCCCTATCAATCAATCAATCCCTATCGTCACCGGTACACACTTGATTTGATTTGATTTGATTTTGTTTATTCACCAATGAGGCATGGAACAATGTTACATATACAGATTTCCGTAATTAATGTAAACAATGTATATAAATAAATAAGATTAGATTTCTATTGGC
>JARFOD010115733.1:0-15012 GCA_031763545.1 Mopalia muscosa | reverse complement strand
AAAGTGAAAGAATTATATATCAGAAACAAAAATCCGAAAATACATTTTATGTTTCGGATTATTGTCTTTAGGCAATTGCCCAGTACATAAAGTTTTTGCACTCTCAGGACTATTTACTTATAAACAGAAACTGGACAGCCATAATAGGGACATTGAATGGACAATGGCATATCAGCAGCATGTTGACTAATATGGATAAAAGAACGTAGGCGTCCGTCAAGTAAACACATTTGTTATTCCTTATATCTATGTGTGCACTTTGATTTTAATTGTTTGCTTGGGGTTTAACGTCGTACTCAAGGGTATTTCACTTATATGATGACATGCCAGCCCGATGGATGAAGGAAATCACCATGGACACCAAGGGCACAAAACAAATACAGGGCAATAATATGACGCAATACAGACACCACAAACAGATTGGCTTCATGCTCCCGTTTAGCTCTCAGACCCCCGGGGTAATATGAAGCTCCCTCCAATCCCATGAATAAGGACATGTGGCTTTACGATTTACCCTTACAGACCTGGAGCGCTGTGACAAAATATACCATCGTCAAATTAGTGAACATACAGTTATAGTAAAGAAACATTACGTTAAAAACTTTGGCAAAAATTAAACTATCTGCAAATTAAGACAGTATCTAAAAAAAAACGTCGTTAAGCATAATGTGAAATATAGTGCACGGATACGTTTGGAGGTGAGACAATGTTCACGCTGCGGTATTCTGCGAGGATTCCAATGTTCTCATTTGTCCTGAAAGTGTCCACAGATATATGAAAGGATTGATGACAGTACAAATATGTTGGCATTTTATTGTTAGAAAGCAGGCTTTATATCGTGTAGAGATAGTGAAACAGTAAAATGTGATGGGTAAAATATATCTAGGTGGAGATATCCTGTCTGTTTGTTTGTCTGTTTGTTTGTTTGTACACACTGGGGTTTGACGCAGAACTTTAAGGTTATTCCACGCATATTACGATTTGCCAGAGCAACTGGTGCAGTAGTAAACCATCCTTGGCGTGACTAGCGTCAAAGAAAGACAAGACAAGATACATACTTGAATTGGTTAAGCTATCTCTTTTAAAGATTTGTTTATTTGCTTAAGGTTGATATCTGAATGGTCATTAATACGTTATATTAAACTAAATTAATTTACCCCACTAAAATGTCCAATTTGGAAGACAACAAAAAACAAAATTAGTGTCAACTTAGGAAAGCTATAAATTTGTTTGAAAAAGCGGCTATTACATTTTATGAAGGATTTCATTCTTTCCTCCAGAGGACACTTGAATGTTGTCACGGTCAGTAAAATGTATGGAGGACTATTTGTGTTTACGTATTTCTAGCAAACAAAAATGGCTTTATTAACTCCAAATGTAAGCAGTGTGCAGAAACTGTACAAGTATACAATATAAATTAATATCTCACCGATGTCCAACAGTTTAATAGTAAAATTGTTCAATGACATCACTATAATAATTGTGTCATAAAAAGTCTACCATACGATTTACTTACAGCGCCAATAAAAGTGAAATACCGTCATCCCCAGAGTAAAAAACTATCAATCAATCAATCAATCAATCGCTACAGCACCAGAATTTTACTGGTTTTCAGTACAAAACGAGATGTCCAATAAAAATGTAACAGAAGTCCTGTTGACAACTTGTTAATGTGTAAGATATTATCATGCTTTTTTTTTTACACTTTTATTCTACATGCCCGTGGCAGTGGCTTATTGGGAAGCGTGTGAGCTTCCTAGTCCTACTCCATTTTACCGTTCACGGGATCGAGTCCGTCTGTAGACCATCCGGTATATGAATGAGTCACAAGATGTGGCTCCGACAAAGACAGGTGGGTTTTGCAATGTTTCTTTTTGGAGTTCCACTCTATTAAGGCAAGGAACAGTGTTAAGTGGATAATCTGTCGTCATATAAGTAAATTACCCTTGAGTACGACGTTAAAAAAACAAAAAAACAAACAATCTTCTCTTTTACATCTTTGTGGTTGATTGTATTGTGACATGAATATGCTAGAGTTACCTCTCCTGATGCCTGTACAACAGTTAGTAGTAACGCTAATAGGTAGGTGGAGTGGCATGTAGGCAAGCGGGATCTCCCCTTCATGATTCCGTCAATCTCTCTCTCAACGTTGGTTCAGTTTGTTCTGTGTTTTCGATCGGGGAGCTGCTTTCTGTTTCAGATCTCCTGTAAACCGAAATGTTTGTACCAGGTAAAATGTTTGCTTAACTACATTGCATTAACAATGAAGACAATCGATAACAGTCAATACTATAGTCTTTCAGGGCACTTTTCGTATAATGACACAAATTAAAACGTCTATGTAACGGAGATATTAGGTCTACAGTTAACGACATGCATCTTTCATTACGGTATTCATTAGTTTGTCTCCTGTACCATTCATTTTAATGACAAATGTCTATCTTAAGCCATAGCAAATTAATTTTCGATAAAAACAAAAAAAACCTTCATCCCCATTTACTACCCTATTATTATTATTAATTGTTATTAATTAACAAAAGACATATTAATTAATTGTCTAACTATATTAGCAAGAATATAACAAGGATTACAAGGAGGTTAAGTTCATTAACTAATAAATAAACTTGATATTCTATATCGTCCCTTTTACTCTTTGGAAATTAGTGTCGTCAACACTCACTAATCACGCTTAATGCTGGCACGAATGTAATATCCATGGTGTGATATCAAATATGATATCAAAGGCGACGACTGACTGCTTGATTACATGTTACATTCGTTGCAGTTTGACCAAATAACACGATACAGTAGCTATACATTATGGCGTTCCAGATAAGTCTCAAAGTGAACTAACTGTTATAGTCACGACATTGTTCAGAATCGTTTGTGTTTTAATAATAATATTCAACAATGACTTCAATTGGGATTTTAATGCAGACGAATGTAGCGGGGGTTCTAAAGCAATTATGTAGAAATCAGGAAATTAGGCACCGTCTGACATATTCTGAACGTTTTATCAGACATAATCATTGAATCAAGTGTAATTATGAGCTAATGGTATTGCTGAACAACACGAATGCCACCCCAAGGGAGCTTTATTTATAAAGGCTAAGGAGATATGCATGCTCAGTATTAGGTTAACCAAAAGTCACATTAAGTCGCGTGTCCTTGTATATTTTTAAAAAATATATATTGGTAACAATAGACAATGTGATAGACTTATCTGACATTGGTAACTATATATATTTGGAATATATATATAATATTTGAATCCCAGGGGAGGCAAGCACACTTATCTGTTGATCGTTTATAATTTATATATCTTTACATAAACCCCAGCTAATATAACTTGTTGTCCCCCAACTTTCCTTTGTTTTACCTCCCATACATGTTCTATCTTGTCTACCACTTATCAGGTATAGATAAACCTTCAAAAACACCCCTGAAACAAAAGCTCTTTCAGCAAACCCTTGGAACAGGTACATTGCTTGGAATTGTTGTCGTTTAAGTAAATTGCAACGCAGCCATCCCCACCCAGTTAATTACAACGTTGGCCTCAGTACCTTTAGTCCGCTTGACACTGTATGCAGAACATCAGAGGACACGAAAGGCGTTTCTGGAAAGAAGCCGGGGTAAAAGCGGGGTACTTTTTGTTATCAAGCAGATGTTGTCCAGTTAATAAATCGAAATTCCTGGCACTTTGACTAAATGCTTTGTTGACACTTAAGTGCCATAATATTGTGGGTTTTGGTAATATTTTCACAATTCCGGTGACAGAATCTCCGATAAATACCCCACACATACCCAGTTGATTGTACATGAAATTGTGAGTGGTTATGTTTTGTTCAGTGTAGAATTGTTTATTGTATGCATGTTGCGAAGGTTTAGAAATAGTTATTCAATAGTTCATAACTGAATCCTCTCCCCACCTGTCCCTATGTGCTGTAGACAATTTAACAGGACTGCTAAACAACTGTTGGTGCCATCTGCATATACACTGTTAGAAAATATGATAATGTTATGTTTCCATAAAGAACCATCACCTTTCCTGAAGACCCCTCATGAACCATTATTTCCAAGAGGGTACCAGGGGCTAAACTGATTCGATCATGTTGAGCAAAATTTCTGATCTTAGTTCTGGTTGGGATAAGTGTTAACCCATGCTCATATTTAACCCTTACTCTTAAACAACTTAAACGTAAGCCTATCTATAGAACAAAGCGTCAACTTAAAATAACGCCATACGTGACGATCTTACCAACTGACCATTACAAACTGACAATGAACTATCTCGGAACATCTGCTGAGGTTTCCCCAATGACAGTCAATTTGAAATATCTAATTTGGAAACCCTGGGAACGGAGGCCCATACAATTTCATCTTGTTGAATTGTTCTGAGCGAAAGTTTTGTACATGTATTCTACATCGGCTCGACTTATTTATTCAATTGTTCCGCCTGATGTCAAAAGCAGATTGAAACTGTGTCTTACCCAGATCTTTTTTTAAAACTGTTAACGCGATATGCGACAACCTTCTTCCATCTCGTGGCAATTTCAGTAGTACAATTATTTGGGTTCTAATTTAGTTTTCACAATTGCGTTTTGCAAAACAGATAATATTTGTTTATATAACCATGTAGCAGGAGTAAACCTACATTATGTTACAAATACAGGTCTATTATCTCATCTACAACAATCTCAGCGTTGAGGGCATTTATTTGTCCAGAATAAAAACAGCATGTGTTTAATTTGAAGCAAATATGCTATAAGGATAACTCACACTATAGTAATGGTGTTGAATAATTGTAGTAGGAAAGAAAGTTTCAAAATAAAGTAAAACTGGATAGATAACCTACAATCAGTTGTGTTCAAAGTCTGTGGATATATTTGGTACCCGCATTGGAGCTGATTTGATAACTGACTTGGGAATACATGTGTGGTGATCACTCATCTCTCTGGTACATTGACTCTTATCTAATATGTATTCACCATAATCAATTCATTTTATATTTATATTGCATTGGGGACAATTATTGAGACTATTTATTAAATAATAGTAAAGGAAATAGATACTGAATTGATATACCATGGAACATCCACCACCGAAAGCATCGTTTTTCAATGGATATTCACTATCAACTCGTATGGATCAGTACAACATAGAATCTGCATGTGCAATACTATCAGCGGGTATTGTTAAAAGCTAACAAAGGATAATGGCTTTAGCTCAAGGTTGTGGGTTGACCGGGATACCATTTCTGTGTACCTAGACTGTCGTCATGGGCTTCGACAATTGTTCAAACATAATGAATTCGCATTGTTTGGTATAATAACAACATAGGTCTGCTGGTACTGTTCCCACATAGAATGAACAGGCAAAAACGTTTACCAATGCCGTTTCGATTTCTACCCGTATTCGGTAATGCACAGCATTCCAAACAAAAATCTAAGTGTTCGATTTCTATAGTTGATTTGATTTACACTTACAGGAAGTAGGCCAGCCAGTGAAATATTGGTACGTTTCTTCCTAAACGATCCAAGTAACTCATTTTAGTGAAATCATACTAAAACAAATACCCAAACTAAAAAAGATAACCCCTGGCAAACTTAATTTAACAAAAAATAAATGAAATCATGTAATATTTTCAGGGCTTATATATGTTTTTAAGTGGTGACCGTCACCTCCCCGTACACAGTTTACTTCGTTACTAAATAATTCCCCATTTCATACATCTGTATTCCAAACCAGTTACAACAGTTGTCTCAATGTTTTATTTACAAACATATATATTATGAATGTATATATGTTTTCTTTGATTCTTTTTTGCTTTATTGCAAATTATTATTAAAGCAATTCGAATAGTGATAAATAAAAACATTAAATTTCAATATTTAATTATATGATCAATATAAATACACAGGGGCCACAACCGTTGAAATGATTGTTTCTGTGTCAAGCAAAGTTTATTATTCAATTATAATGTTACGTGTTCAAATATTCCTTATCCAATTGACACTACAACGTGATGAAATGGAAAGGGCGTCATGGTTTTTCCACAATGACATACGAATAGATTACCAATATAGTCGTCGCTAAGTTAAGTGTCCAATCATTCAGCCGATAAAGGACATAATCGAATACAATCCAATTTGTAGTGTGTTATTCGCTTTTTTTATATCGATTCTGATGGCAAATCGCTGGACACCACCCACCGATATCCGACATTGATTACGTTCAAGAAATCTTCTACGACCAAATTGCTCCATGTATCGGACAAATTGCCACAAAAACAATCTGATTATCACTGCGATATATTGCCAGTGTTCTGTCAATAAAATAAAAGGTAGCCCGCATAAAATAGAGCTCTAGGAAAGCACAAGGCTGATTTATCGCTGTTAAATGTCAAATGATACAGGGATATAAGGACAATTTGGTCGATTACAGTGTTTAGATGTAAGGTCTATATTACTTCGTGAAGTTTCTTTGGCCGCACATAATGGAGTGTTGATTAACAACTTCTGGCTGGATTACGAGCTCATCTGTCTGACGTTCGTGAGTGACGCATCGTCTGGCTTGATTTAGGTATACATTATGAAAAATTAATATCACCCATCCATCCAAATAAAGCTTTCTTATTGGCTGAGCAAATTGCCAATACAGATCCTGACCAGATTATCGGTAAGTTAACTATGATAGGTAGACTTATTATTAAGCTTTCTCTTATAGTGCGTAGAGTACCTTGTTCGGGTCATTTTATCTGCGATATGAATTTCACAATTTGTCGGGAATATAGTCTTTCGTCACTGATATAAGATATATGACCACGCTTTAAGACACTTTATTGACTATTATGCTTCTGATGGGCGATTTCCTCATGCGCAAAATTTGCCGCGGATCCATTTATCATATAACACTCAAATCAGTCAGACGGAAATTTCAGTCGTTACGGGTAGTTACTGAACGTTATTGAAATAGATCTAACTGTAAACCGAATCTTAATCTTAAACTAAACCCCACACATAACCCAAAACATAAACCTGATACTAAATTGCATGTTATATCTTACACAGCGGTCTAACCGTTGATATAGAAATTCATCAGGATTTAAGGGATCAATCAAAATAGTTGAATCGACTTCAAATAAATTAGGTTTAACAAATAGTTGCACGCTACAACAATAAATGCAAAACTTGTCTCTACAATCAACTCTTTATAATGGTAAATTATTGGTTATTTTACAAGCACAGCATTACATACAGTTACTCACAATGGATTGTACCCGTTTAACGCAAACTAATCTGCATTAATCCGGTGGACACGGAAGAAAACAAATGGCATGACACAATTACTTGATAGTTAATTTTAACTTCATTGGAACATAAATGTGTCATTATAAAAAATATAAATAAATATATTGGAGGACTGAATAGAACATACATTTATACAGTCCATTGTACGCCGTTTATATCTGGCCGAAAAGCGGAAATGCTGTAAAAAAATTATTCCCCTCAATTGTCGGTTGTGGATGATCACCGAAGGTCACTGGAGTACAAATATATGGCAGCGTTCTCTGACAGGAACATAAGCAAAGCTTCTACTTATTAGGCAATCCTATTAACACACTGTGGAGAAATAGGATTAAAACAGCCTTAAGTATTCAATTAGGCGTGCAGTGTGCAAGAATTGCCGCACTAACTCGATCATTTAAACACCCATCTGAAGAGTTTTTGTCATTTTATTAGCACTGCATCGCCAGGCTCCAATGCCATGTTGCTATTTACTAATATTTAGCTGTACCTTATATGGTAACCGTAGTTTGACAGGAAATTACCAGCGACTGGCTGGAATTAAGTGCACGTGAAATATAATATGTAAGTAGCTTCAACAATATGTAAATGGCTGGATTTGACTTTACAGCGCATAGACTGACAAAACACGAAACGAAAAGGAAAAATTGTCTTACTCGGCGAAAATGGGTATAATTTTGTGCAGCGCATAGAAAACAAAACTGCTTAGTGCCGCTGGGACACATATTAACCTGCTTGAATACCCAGCCAGGGGATGTCAGCTATTGTTAACTAAATTGTGGTGGCACATTGTTCTATGTACGTCTTAAATCAAATAAATGCAACTCATTTTTCTGTACTCTATATTTCGGTTTCTCTACGGAGCCATATCATCAGGAATATGTCAGACAGCAAAACAAAACCAATTTATTTTGCCCACACGGTTTTAAACTAAGGATACTTTACTACTGTTTTTTTTTTTGGTTTTTTTTGCCACTGTCCATTAGGGTGTGGCCTATTTCATAAACAACAAATGTACGTGCTAACCAGAATGGTTCGACCAGTATTCTCTTCCACCTTAAACGTTCGTCACATGTATTGGTTTAATTGACAGAGAACCCAGTAATATAGTTGAATTTTGCTCATCCATTTTGGTGTACAAATTGGTGAAGGGGGAAGGAAGTGAACAGTTCTCTAACAATGACGCCTCGTTCAATAGCGCTGATTGACCTCACATAACGATCGTCATCTAACTGCCTGGTAGGTTAACGAGGGGCCCCGAGCAATACCCGTACATTGCGCTTAGTCACGAGGATCAAATATCCCTCATTGTTTGATTGAGGGTAGATCGGTACATAACGCTGTCTGACGTTCAGTTATTTAGACAATCTAGGCAGCTGTTGGTAATATGCGTCTTATCGCAGGCAATATCGAACCCCATCATGTCTGTGTCTGGCATTGACAGTCATTGTTATTTCAAGATACACGAACAAAGAATTGGAGACGTCGCTTATAATCCTTGATCACAATTGTTTCAGTTTTATGGATCTTTCGGAATAGAGTTGGTACCGAATCAAATAATCAATCACTCATCTTATCATGACCTTTTTATGTGGATTAAAATCCTATTTACTGCATGTTGTTCGTTTACCTTACCAGCATCCATATCTATCCAAATCATGTTGTTACTTGATATCAAAGGTAGGTGTACACGTTATAGGTAAGTTAAGGTGCTTTTGGAGCCAGTCGCGCGAAAGCCTTAAGTTGCTAATAGTGGATTAGAGATAAACCTTGAACATGGCGTAACTTCATCTAAAAGGGTATTAAATTAAATAGCGCTTCTAGCATCCGGTCCTGGTAAAAGAGAAGCGATTTGTTTTTTTTCTTGTATACTGTAGGTTAGCCAATTTGTTTATTCTTTCAACCAATTGCAAATTGGACCTTCTTATTTCACAAATATTCCCGATTTGTGATACAACATGCGAATTTTCGGATACACATAATGCGATAGTAATAAGCCCGCCTCGTATAGGAGAAAGCATAATTATCCGCCGTCCAACCTCTAAGACATCGCGCCCAATGTAACTGATCGCGGTACCTATAACTGTGATGGATGGGACAGCAATTAAACCTTCGTTTACTCTCTCAAACACTTCCTTCAAGTCTTGTCAACTCAGATATGAATTTTCCGAAGTGTAGGGACTATGATTTATTACCGACAATATTCATTGTAGCTCCATCTACGATTTTCATCAAGCGCGAAATTTGTCAGTATACCCCACCGCGTCCTGATTTGCGGAACGAAATTACAATATACCATAGTCACAAGTGTGTTAAATGTTACTTATTATCACTTAGTCCGAAAAGGATCAAATTAAGGTAGTTATAATTATATACGAAGATTAAATTCAGTCTCACCAATAAGTTGTATTACATGCGCTACCCGTACTATTGTTTTTAACTTTGAAACTTACAGACATGATTCTCAACTACATTCTACAGCTGTGAGAATAGATGGAAGAATTACGGACTAAAGCTGTTGGTATTCGAACATAATTGATCGTTCAAAATAGGTATCGGTTTCTGACAGTGTAATACTGGTATACTCATATTGTATTTGCAGTAATATCTAAAAGAAAAAAGAACTGCAAAACACTTGGGAGAATGTTCCCCGAAATGTAAACATTCCTTCTTACTCTGCAACACTTTTTGGGCGTCAAATCACAAACTGCATTACAATTATGAGTGTATGTAGAACTGCTAACAGAAGTACTTTCTAGGCACCTCTTCAACCTGATTCCCATTTAGTATCAGACGGCGCCTTTACCTTAGGTTTGTAGCGAAGTTTAAAACACATCAAGACATCTTTATGAGTTCAAGAGTCTGTGTATATCATTTTATTCACTGGATATTTTGAAAACAGGTAAAGTGTGCTAGTAAATAAGTTTTAGATAAGCAGGATTTGTTTCTATTTAAATTAACGGCATCAAATGAAAAATACAAATTAAACAACTAATATTTCTGTTATGCTTTTAGTTTCAAACCATTTGTGTGTGTATTTTAAAACTATACTGATAATACTAATCTACAAAACAGCTGATAAATAATGTCCAAGTGAAAGCCCAAATTACAAAGGCATTTAGTTGATTCCGACCCTGGAACATAGCACTGCAATATTGCAATTCTAGAAATTCAAACGGAAAACAATCAGCTAAAATGTACACAGTATAGAAGGGCTTGGGGGCGTTGGGGATATTCAATACGGATACTACACCTAATTATGCCATATGTCAAACTTAGGTCACCTTCTAGCTGGTTCGAATCGATACAAACCCAATTGGGATGTAACATATTCAAATATTTGCGTTTAATTTAGAGTACAAATTGATAGATTGACAACGAAGCGACCAGTGTTCAGACGCGGGCTTCCCTGTAGTAATTCCATCGAATGACATGCTATGTATTTATCTATCGGATCACAGCGTTGTGTAAACTGGCAGGCGCAAAGATCACACAAAACGTTCAAAAGTGGCTTTATTCAACAAAAGCAATTTGAAGAATCAACTTTTCTAGTACAAAATGCAGACCTTGTTAATGCGTTTAAAAGTTCGCTGTATAGATTGATGTGAAAGAAAATGACGCAGGTTATCAAAATGCAATGTTACAATTAAACGGATGAAGTTCCGGTTAAAACTGTAAATGACAAAATTGTTATATTGTGTCCTTTGCTAAAAATCGGTCGTTTTGATTTGTCTGTTTGATAGCCGCTCATGCAATACTAAATAATTTTGTATCCATATGGTGGGGTCTTTCACCATTGTGCAAAAGTAACTCCAATCCACGCCATCAGATAAAAAGAGATATAGCCTGACAATCGCAAGATGCCGGTCAAAGATATCACAAACAATTCGGCTTCGGGTTGTCTCTTTGCTCGGTAAGCACCAGGGCAACAATGAAAGTCCATCCCAACCAACCCCGAACCGTTCAAATATGCCACATTTGCATTTTTGTCATCAATGTCCATTAAGGATTGTGGAACATATCTATGGCAAATGTCCTTATACATTTTTCAAACTTTTTGGTGTGCTATCGATCTGAATGACGGAGGACCCTCTGTGCTATCGATCTGAAAGGCGGATGACGCTCTGATCAGTACCTAATAGGATGCATGAAGTTTCGTTATTTAAGCCAAACAGAAGTGCTTTCATGCATATTTTTTTTTTCTGTTTAATTGGTCGAATCGACCAACAGAAAACATTTGTGCTTCATTTGATTTGGGGGCAACTTATACATTTTACCGCAGAAATTGATCAGGGAACCGTTCAAATGTGTTGCTGCTGTGCTCCATATGGAAGCATACCGCGTGGAAAGGAAAAGTTGTTTTGATGAAAATTAAAAATATTATTTTAGTGACATGGATAAGTAGGATCATCTAAACACACTCAGATAACCTGGAACGACATTTTAAGCTGACATTGAACATCAAGAAAGTGGGGTTGATGTTTGCTTTGCAACAGAAATAAACACATCCCGCTGAAAAGACGAAACAGAACTATCAGTGATAAAATGTAACCGTGACCGTTCTCTGTAACAGGAACTATGAGGGATGGACTCGCAAAAGCCCACTTACTCGCCTGGCCAGACATTCCAGATACTGGACAACTGATATATGAATGTCACGATTGAGACAGAGTTCAACATCACTGATGAAAGAGGAAAAGTGACGCCGAAAGAGGATACCGGCCATGGTTCTAATCCTCGAATTCATAAAGAGTGGGATGTACTGTGGACCCTGTGAATAGTTTGATATCTAGTTATGTTAGTTGGAAATATCAACCATAACGAAGACATTTAGCCTGAAGCACATATCTTTACAAAGTCCGAAAATGATTAAAACGGCTTTGCGCTATTTATTTAAAAATCGCTTTTTTCAGTTCCAGATTCTTGTTAAATATCGTTTTTAAAATATTTGCGTTAATAATTATTAAAATTGTACAATATTGGATGAGTGTTTCTGTTTGTGACAGCCTCAAGAGACATAATGGGTATGGAATGGGTAGCCTATGGATCGGATACATAGACTGAGAATCAGTCAGTCAATCCACTTTGTATTGACTTCTTGTGATTTTCAAAGGGAGGAAGAGTAACAATAGTTCTATTAAAACCACATACGGTAAAATCCACAACAATTAATTAGACAGTACCCCCAGCATATACACAATACTGAACTATGTCTGATAACATTACGTAATATAGCCTCTTGTACGCAATAGTTTTGCACATTTGGCAAATCTGCCCCTAACATCTGTGGCTGACCTAACGTCGGATGCACATGGTCATTGTTTAATATTAATAAGCGTATTGATGCAATCCCCAAGGCAAAGAAACAAGGTTATCTGTCATCCAATATAACAATGAGCGCTCGATGTAACGAGACGACACAACCAGGCTCTAGACTACAGGAATGATGAGCAGATCATCTCTGTATCTTATACATTCAATTGAAGCCATATTAAAGGCGTCACGAGGCTTATAAAGAGTTCCAGTTATGATTTCCTACTGATCCGAAGATGGCTGGTAGCACTCAAACACATTATTCTCTACAGCTCCGATTCAAAATTTCATCATGGGCAAAATTTACCGGGAATCCGATAATCACTCCGACGCCCGTCTGCGCCGATGGAAACCTCAACATAACCTCATAGTCAACAGAGAGAATGGATTCAATCAGGGCAGTTATAACGATTTAATTCTCTCTGACAAAAAGGTTTTATCTGCAATCCGCTGGTGGTAAAATTGTCCTTACCATCAAAACTCAACAAGATAAGTTCTACAGAAGTTTGGGGAATATAATTAGGACATTATGGTCGAATTTTGTACGTGTCAAATGGAGATTTTGGCTAGTCTTTCTAGAAAGTATTACATGCAATGTACCCCTTAAATACATTTTTTTCGCGGATACGTAAAGCATAGAATCGATTATGCTTCTTACGACTTTAAGATACACTCGGGCTGTCTTGTTTTATTTGTTCTTTATTTTGATGATCCATCCGTGTGAACTGTCGTTTCGAATATTGGCGAAAATTAATGTGTACGAGAGTTGTCGTTGTGTCCTCCAGTATACAAACTCTTGCAACAATATGAGTGCTAAGAATTGGATATGAGTAACAACTTCTTCGTTTACTGGACACTTCAAAATTTCAAATATTATCGTGTATCCAACATCTCCATATCACTTTAAGGACTCTGGTCACATGCATGTATTTTGTTTTCGTAAAATGATTTTCATTTTTAAAAACGACAACATAGTTTACATCGAATACTTTGTGTTCTCAAAACATATCTGGCTATACACGTACATGTACCAATTATAATTTAAAATCATGTCATCTTCTAACTTGGTTAGAAATTAATGATATATAATATTTTATGTTCTGAGTTCATACTTTTTTGGACAACTTTTACAACATGTTGGTTATCGGTGCCCCAAATTTATATATATCTATAAATATATGTATATATCTATATATATTATATTGTACCTTATTTGTCTTTGACAAATTAAGCCATTTATATGTTAACATATAAATCGTTTTGTAAAATTTATCAACAGCAAAACTTTTCAAAATGAACGGATATCCAGTATTTCTGTAATTTATCCAATAAAGCTTATCGTGTGTGTATGTTTACAGCAAAACATAAACAAGATACGCAACTACACTATATGACAATCAACAAATTACCCAAAGCGTCTAGATGAATCCGACTCTTCAACATTTGTAGTTGTCCTAATGGTTACCTATTTCAGCCCAATAAAAAAAACATCCCCATGCATTAGGCAATCAACTAAATTGTGTTGCTTTTAGAAGTGACTATGGGGCAATTTGAGATAGTATTCAATTGTGCAGCATGCTGGATCCGTCATTACAGTTACCTCATCAGCGACCTCCTCGGAAGCTTAGCTAAGTCATATAGTCGAGAATATGCCTACAGCCAACACTGTCTAGTCCGATAAAGTACAATTCAATGGTATTATATATATCCAGTTTCCATTTTGAGAAGAAAGTGGATAGTTTTCATACAAGAGTATCTCAGTAATTATTCCATGGTTTACCCAACCATGACTGGCTTGCTAATTCTCAGGTGCTTGTTTGATTGGGGTTCAACGCCAAACGTAAGATTGTATCACTCTGATGCCAGCGTGCCTGTCCTATGTGTGAAGAAAACCACCACCCTCGACGCCATCACATACAGGCAGTGACAATACAGCACAGCCACAGGACGTAAAAAAAATAAATCATATATCGGCTCAATGCTGCCCTTTAACACCGAGAGCACCAGGGCAACAGTAAGCTGTGAGGAAATATTATGGAAACAGAAGATAGGACGTTCGTAACTTCTATCGATTTCAATTTTAAAAAGCGGAGTTGAAGTTTTTTTTTATCAAAATCCAACTTGCTACCAGTAGACACATGGATAAGTTTTGGTATATGATATTTTTAAAACGGTTCGATGTGTTCCAAGATCTTAGAGTTGTTGGTACAGAGTTAAATATCAAACACTTCGTCCAATCACCACTTTGTATGGGTAGCTATCTACCTTTATTAAGGTTATTTGTTCTGTTCACCCGTATCGAATTTAAAATCATCCATATGAATCAAAATTGAATAAATAGTTGATTTACAGATACCATTACGAAGAACTTTGCTTTATTTATGGCATCATT
>JARFOD010115722.1:0-15012 GCA_031763545.1 Mopalia muscosa | reverse complement strand
ACCCACGGTGACACCCTGTGAAAGGTGAAAAGTTAAATTGTATTCCTGTGCCAATTAGGTGGTGTGGGCATAAATACGAACACAAGACAAATCTGTTTCTATCAACTGTCTTGGAAAATCCCAACCTAAGAGCAAAAAAAAACCCTATTTTAAATAATTGGGGTTTGAACGCAAGTAACAAAATGAAGGCAAAGTAAAAAAGTTATGGTATCTAGCTTTATTATGTATGTATATATAGCAATTGAACTTTCTATTTTTTATGTAAATAAACACAACCAAGAATTTACTCTAGAAATACTGTTTTATAGATCAACCACACGACATTCATTATTACTCCCGTATTTCTCCAAAAACCACAATCAAAGCTGATCTTTAGCCCCGACATTCTAAGGAAATATGGTGGTAATGGAACCCTTAAAGGCTCTCCAGTTATGGCTCTGGAGGAACCCTTTTTGGTACTGCATAGAACCTTCACAGTAACTGTTCCGTGTATCTCTTCCTATCTCTATCTCCCTATTATATTAATGAGCCGCTGTTGTCCTTAATGTTCCATTAATCACCATCCTGGTTCCATTTGGAACCGTTCACCTTTCTGAAGACCCCTCAAAGAACCATTATTTTAAGAGTGTAGTATACACATTGGAATTCACGTGTTGATGCAAATGATACGCTTAATTACTTATTTTGGCGGCAGTTGGTGGTGATTTGGCAATTTGATTACGTTAGGTTTGATCAACAAACAATATTTCTAGATTAAATACTCCGGAAACTGTTTCCTTCCCTTAAACACATTAGAAAGTACCAAAACTTTAACTATATAATATAGTTAGGCACCCCAACCTATAGCTAATGCATAGAGAAGAAAATACGGCCGTGCACGTGTTATGTACAGCTACCTCTTTCCTATCGCACAGAACGGGTTTTCCCAAACAATGGGGGATTTTCTAGTTAAAGGGGAAGACCACCCAAAAACCATATTTTATAAATAAGTATAACTTTTTGTGTGTAATACAATTTCCATTTTCATAATCTGATCTTAACTCTGGTTATCATTTATTAAAGAGGATCACAAGGCCAAGTTGAGTCATCAAATCCTGTGCTGCTAAGTTTTCTTGCACTCTGGTTGGTCAGCCAATTTGAACTTTCCAATGATAGATCAGTGAAGTCTGCTGTACACAGGATTGATGACTCAACTGGTACTTGTGATCCTTTTTAATGGATGATAACCAGAGTTACGATCAAATTATGAACATGGAAGTTAATGTATTGTATTACACACAAAAAGTTTTACTTATTTATAGAATATGGTTTTTGGATGGTCTTCTCCTTTAACGCCGTCATTTCATCGTAGTTAATCCAAGGATAAAAATTTAATTATCCCATTATTTGTGTTGTTAGACAACATGAAAAATTTATATTTATAAGTTGTAATGACATTCATGCAGCTTATCCCAGGATAAACCCTAAAATTGTTTATTTATTCGTAGTCAACTTGATCAGTTTAACTCAATTTCTGGTTTGTTTTGACATGTACTGTATTCTAGAGGTCATCCAAAATTCATAAAAATCTAAAGGAAAGACCTCAGGAAATTCCTCACATAAAACAACGCAGGCTGGGTTGTCTGGGTCCTCTCAGAGCTAAGGTACAACATAAGTAATTTAAAACGGGTAAACGGAAATTCTTTATTAAATTAATATCAAACATTTTTAAGATTTGATACTTCCAGTATATATGCTTTAAAGATATATATGACTGGTAAAGCGACTGATTGATTGATTGATTGATTGAAGTTTTATGCGGTGCTTACGGGTATTTCACTTATACGACGGTGGTGTAGTCCAACAATAACTGACACTAGCACAACCTAGATGTAAAGCATTTCCATAATGTTGGAAAGGTAATTTTCTTCCAGTGCTCAACAGAGAGCATTGCTACTCTTCAGACAAACTTCCTTTGGCCAGAGGGCATAATAAATCGAATATTTGTTTCAGTCGTTACATACTAAACAGTAGGCCTATTTTCGACGCTAATTTTCATCAATAAATATATTATCAAAGTGGAGATTTAAAAGTTTCGCTATTTTGTGAATATTAGATGTACGACTACGGTTTTATGCAATTATTTCGCAAAACATTTAAAGCTATGCCCCTTATCCGATGGCTATGGGCCGATAATTGACCAATTGTTTCTTTGTTTGCTTGACAATGGTTCTAGGATGTTTACTAACGGTTGTTTCACTCACTTGAAGGTGTGCCAGCTCAACGGACGAAGAAAGCCATCCGAGGACTCATTGCATGGGAATTTTCACAAAACTTGAGAAATTCTCTAAAGAAAGCCGGACTGCAAGTTGACTTCGTGTAGCACCTGTCCTTAGCATCTAATGGCAGCTCAATGGACGAAGAAAGTCTTCCAGGCGTCATTGCACGGAAATTTATCAGAAAATATGAGAAATTCGCGTAGAAAACCAAAGATAGCAGGTAGGTTTCGTGCATCCCCTTAGCTCTGGTGGCAGCAGTGCGAGAGAAAGACCCCAACAACCATCCGTCCAAACACTTGATATCAGCAGTTGTCCCACAAAGGGTATCTGGCTAATATGAAAGTATTCCGATATAGAGTCAACAAAATGCGTCATTTACATCCTAAAAAACATTCTCAGACGGGGTTTCTATTGCGATTTGGATTAATGTAGGCCTAGCTTACAACATATATACTCTCATTATTTTTCATTTCCCGTGTTAACACGAAGAAAACCCAAGAAACCTTGTAATTGCGAACAGTAATTACTTTAAATTCTGTATCCTTTAACTGGAGTAATAGATTTGAGCATATGTTTGTCTAGGTTTTGGCAACTATAGAAGTAATCTCTTCTGCTATTTTCTGTTTGGATTCTTTCAAGGGGGAAGTTTGTTTTATTATTTTGCCATGGTGACTTCTAGCATGTGTGAATATAAATCGTCTAACATTGGTAGAAATCGCCTTTCTAAAGAGTGGAGATGATTCTGTATCAAACAAATTGACAGAGAAGTCTCGCAGACTGAAGAAACTTTGTCTAAATTAAAATCGGAGGAACTCACAAATCATTGAAGCCCATCACTGTCGCGAACAAAGTGACCAATGGAATTAAACGGAATTGTCTGCCCCCTGTATCGATCCGCTGGCACGAGGAGTAAATGCTTCGCGGAGTTCAATGGCGGTAATCAGTGGTTAAACATGGCGGCCACAGACTCTCGTCTGCTCGTTATCTAATTTGTTAGTTGTTCTCTGAAACTATTCAAATTAATCACACGTTACAGCGGTTTGAGGCGATCGCTCCTGAATGACTATACAGTTTGTGTTTAGAGAAATGCTACAATTACAGGAGACCTGGATCAGTAAGATGCTGATCGATCGACCATTTATCACAACGTATAGCCCGCGGTAAACAACCCTTATATTCAGTGTGTGTTATCAACTGAGAGATGGCAGATTCTCCGTATCTTTTGAAGATATTTAAATGGAGTCGAATGAATATAAATCTAATTCGCTACCCGGCATTTCCCGATATTTGAAGGCTCATTAGAGAGTTGATAACTGTAAAGAAATCGGATGAATTGAATACAGACGGTTTGATATTGACTTTGAACAATTTCGGCGATGTTCATCATTTAATCCTTTCTGTGGATGGTTGGTCAAATCCCAAAGCATATAAAATATATTTCAAACATTTGTACTACAATCGCAAGCTGGTAAGGCAGCTACGGTTTAACGATTTTTCTTGGTTATTCCGGAACTAGCAACAACGCTTCCGATTTGGAATGTAGTACGGTCTCCTATTCTCGATGTAGAATAATAGATCGAAACTGTACATCTTAGAATGTTGTTATATTTGAATGATTCGTGTAACTGGAGTGCCGAAAAAAGGTGAAAGCTTGTTTTTAAACAGCTTTGATAACCAGATAGATTTTTTGTCTAACTGTATACTGACAAAAAGAAAAACAATGAACGTTTGTTTTCAACAGCTTTGGTAACCAGTTTATAAAATCCAGAACTGCCTAAAATTGTACCGCTGATAAAATAATTAAACAGATTAAGAAATGGCTATGAACAAATTGACAAGAACAACAAAACAGACGTCATCCGAGCAAACCCTGCGCGGGTCAAGTCGTGTGACCTCGTCCCTTAAAAAGCCAGGTGTGACGTCATCGACTGAACATGTTACAAGTGCAACAAGTCATTCATTGGCTAATTTAAAACTGGACAATATGACGTCACAAAGAAGCGACAGAGATGGAAGAGTGACGGGCACCTCGTCTACAGTTTCTAAAGAGTTGAAAGTTTCCAGAAAAGACGAAACCTCTCGCAAAACGTCAAGTCAAACTGTGCATGGTAGTGGTACACAGGCTGCAAATCGTCCAGTTACGGGAAGTCAGGGTAAAGTAGAATTGAAAACTGTAGCTGGAGGACAAAAGTTTAGTACTTTTTCAAGTAAAATTCCTTCGAAAACCACAGTTACATCGACGCACAAAGAAACGAGAAAAACAGAAAACCGATTTGAAAGCTCGCTCAAATCACAGAAGGTTACAGCGCCAGGAGCAAAACCAAAGTCTTCCGCTTCATTTGAACCAATCAGAAGCCAGACAGTTAAGAGTTCAGAGGTCAAGTCAAGTTCTTCCAGCTCATTGAAACCAATCAGGACTAAAGTCGTCACGAGGACTGAAATTAAATCAAGCTACCGTAAATAATTTCAGCCAATCAAAATCTTGTCAAGCTCCAAGGATAGATGTGTTTGGATAATGGGCTAATAATGTACGTATTATACTAAAAGACTTCCGAAAGAAAGATTGCTAATGCACTTTGCCATGCCTCATCGTATGAAAATACTTGCGTTTGTGCTGAATTACTTTTAAAACGCCTGCACAATATCTACCATTAATGCCGATCCTTCGAGCTTTTGTACCAGACAATGCCTGAAGCAAAAATGCCAGTATATGGGATGGATTGAGCAAGAAAAAGCTATGAAAAATCTGAACGCTGGAAAGTCATTTTCGCCAACTTGGTTAGCTTGAAGTTATGAAAATTCTCTATAATATAACAAACGTTTTTATTATTTATACTGTTGTCAATTTTACATTAGGATGTTAATCTCCCTCTAATTATGGACAGTGCTAGTATGTTCCGAAATTAGTCGGGTTGTTTTCACAGTAGGAAGATTATTTTCCCAAATAGAAGATAAAGTAAACAAATATATATTAATGGAAGGGAAAATAAGTAAGGCAAATTGTAATTGCTTGTTGAGGCTTATAAGCCAAACCTGTGGATGCCCGTTTTTTATTCAACCGAATTATATATACGAGTAAACTGAATTTTTGGGGGCCGGCCATAGCGGCCTATCGATTTCCAACTTTCACCATGGGTTTAGATAGGCGGGACGTAAGGCTAAGACTGAGGAATTAGCCCTATACATTGTGCTATGGACGCGTAGGCCTTCTGTTTTCGCGAAGAGTTATAAATTGTCTAGGCGCTTTGAAATTATTCCAAGTGTGATATTGGTGACAAAAAGGTGTGTCCTTTCTCTTTGTGTCGCTCAGAGACATTTCTCCTTTTGCAAAATTCAGTGGTTTGTAGGTCTCCGTCGTCATATAAGGGAAATTCCCTTGACGTCCCTTAACACCGACCCGCCTATAGATCTTCGGAGCGTTCATTTTTCTGTTTGTAAGTGATCGTAACAGGTCATCGAAATGAATCGTTGATAGAACAACGTGTACGTTGATCATTCGCTTCACGCGGTTATAGATCTAAACACTTTTAAGTAATTTGGCTGTTACAAGACTTGAAACTTTTCATATCAAATAAAATTTGTCAACATTTGTCTTTTCAACTGTGTGCTATAAACTGTTGTGATTTTAATATATATGTATGGAGGGGCAAACAATATGAAATTTGCTCAAAACATCTTAATAAAATCATACAAAAATTGAGATTTAAGATTTCCGAAATTGCGTTTTCCCCTTTTTAAATACAACTCAAACGTCAATATTGAAGAAAATCGGATAACTTTTTCATGTTTTGTCTGACAAGGTATACCGTGACCTTTGGTAAAGTCCAGTAAGCTTGAACTAATTATAATGCATGAAGTCTGGACCAGTTTCTATTCGGTTTGGAACAGCTCATGCTCTCAAATATGTTTGCTTGGTTTGTTTGATTGATTGATTGGGGTTTAACGTCGTACTCAGGGGTATTTCACTATAATATAGTGAATTATGACGACCTATATTATGTCATTATATTATGATTATCATATTATATTATGACGTGCCAGCCCAATGGGTGATGGAAACTGCCCTCGACACCATTGGCAACAAACTCAAAGACAGGACGGGACAAGTACAGACACCAAAAACAGCTCCCTCTGACCGCCGCAGAATATGTTAGGTGTACGGTGCCATCTTTGTAAGTGGTAAGTTATCCTTATTGCAATACGTTTGTTTGTTAAACGTCTTACCAGGGGTATTTCACTTATATGACTACTTCCCGTTACCCTTTAGCTCTGCGAACATCAGGGCAACAGAGAGCAACCTCTTTTCTCGCCTCTTACCATCGACCCAGGAAGCCGAGGGAGTAGTTGAAGGAAACCACCCTCGACACCACTGGTAACAAACAAATACAGGATGACAACAACAGGACACCACAAACAGATCGGCTTCCACCCTCGACACCACTGGCAACAAACAAAGACAGGACGGGACAAATACAGGATGACAGCAACAGGACACCACAAACAGATCGGCTTACGAGAAATAAACCATGAAAAATACTATTTTTTTTTCTCTTGACAGTTAAGATTTTGAATTATTTAAAGAAATAATTATTGGATTTTTATCACATTCACAAATTTGTAATCCCGAGTATCCAATCTTTCCAAAAATAAACATCTATATGGTTCTGATTTATATTCTTCTGTATGAGAAACTAAATACAACAGGTGTCCTGAACATCGACAAAGCAGTCCAGCAAGACTTTGTTGTTAAAGGGGAAGACCACCCAAAAACCATATTCTATAAATAAGTAAAACTTTTTGTGGGTAACACAATACATTAATTTCCATTTTCATAATCTGATCGTAACTCAAATCCTGTGCTGCAAAGTTTTCCTGCACTCCTGCCAAGTTTGAACTACCCAATGATAGATCAGTGAAGTCTGCTGTACATAGGATTTGATGACTCAACTGGTACTTGTGATCCTTTTTAATCAATGATTTAATGGATGATAACCAGAGTTACGATCAGATTATGAAAATGGAAATTAATGTATTGTATTCCACACAAAAAGTTTTACTTATTTATAGAATATGGTTTTTGGGTGGTCTTCCCCTTTAAATGATTTGTACAAACTGCTCTTAGCTTGTACCCTGCTTACACATATACTTACACTTGTTTCACTATCCCGAATAAGGAAGTCTCCATCTTGTGCAAACTTGGTAAGAATCTCTTCACATTGCGCTCTTGTAATTTTCCCATAATACCAATCTTTTTCCGCCAGTGGCCCTGAAACTCTAAACTGTCCTTTATCACCCATTCGCACAGCACCGAGCGATGAAGTGTTCGACAAACTGCTCGCCGAATGAGACTGTGGCGTGCTTGCCGTTTCTGTGCTCACGCATTCACTTTCATTTTCCTCAAGAACCTGTACATAATTTCGCGGCACTAGTCCAATTTCTCCACGCACATTTCTGGCTTTCCACCATTCTGGATCTTCTCGTGGCTTTTCAAGAATTTCTAAACGTTCATCTTTTTCAAAATTAAGTTCTTCAGCATTTGAGCTAGAAAATGGGTACAAAGTCAATGCTGTTTCAATAAGATTAGGTACGCCGGAACAAGCGTAAGTTACTGCTGCGGTAGAATACATACAAGAATCAGAATTATCTTCCGTTTCAGGTTCCACATAATTTGACGGAAACCAGCCAACCTGATTCCCAGCTTCCTTTCGGCCTTTCCACCAACCGTCATTAGACTTATGAAACACTATTACACTCTCCCCTTTAACTAAGCTAAGTTCATCGGGTTGCCGCGCCTCGTAATTAAATTTTGTCACATGGGGCATGGGTTCACAAGGCTGACTGTCAACATTATTAGAGGAATCCTTCATGAGACTAGTATTCCCATTACGGGCAATAGGGGGTGTCATGCCTGGTTTTGTGTCTGCTGCCTTACTATTGCTTCGGGCGATTGTCCCCCGGAGGCGATCAAGGATGGATTGTTTCTGTTTTTTCACATAATTTGATGGGACAAAGCCGGATTCGTTTCTTGAATTCTGGACCTTCCACCAGTCTTTGCTATCATCCAAAAGCGTGAGACGTTCGTTTTTTCTGATATTTAATTCCTGGTCATTTTCAGCTTTGTAATCCCACTTGGCGATCACTGTCACCGGCTCGGCCATCTTTGGTTTCATGCTACTATCTCCACATCACCTGAAAGAGACAAAAACAGAAGTGTTTAAGGAAGGTTTACAATTAACATGTTTACCTACAGGAATTAACTGACAATACAAAACTTTAACTAACTGTTCACCATAGCATAGAAATATATTTAATAAATGGACTATGACACTTTCCTCCACCCCCTTCTAAGTTCAGCAAATAAATGAAAAAATATTTTTAAAAATTCAGTGAAATATCTCACTTGTTACTAGTCCTTCTGGCTTCTGGTAAACGCTACTGAAGTCATGTATTTAAAGGATACTCAACACTGAAAAATCAGGAGATTTCCCAGATACTGTTTTGTTACTTCCTGGTTTGAACTTATCCTACTTCAGGTACGAATTGTATACAAGAGTTAAGACATGTATTTAGAAAGTGTATTAAAAGTAAAGCAGTGTTTGTTGTGCTATATTTAGCATGAACTATTTTCTTCCAGGCATCCCCCAAAAATTATTATGTGTGACATATCCTTTTTACCTTACCATGAATTTCCAATTTAATACTTCAGGGTCTTAGCCAGAAATAAAAAGAAAGTATGGTGTCTGAAAATGTTCATATGTCTTCACTTTTTAAATAAATGTCAACTGGCTGTCCAATTTCTACAGGTTCCCTATCTTCCATGTTCATGTTTTTTTTAAAACAGGGTGTCCCAAGGATGGGCGGACACCAGGGGCTTAGCCAGAAATCAGAAATAGGGTGTCCAATATGTTCATTTTACTTCACTTTTCATATAACTGGGTGTCCAATTTTTATAGTTGTCCTATCTCTTGCATGTTAAAGTTTCTTAAAACAGGGTGTCCAAATGAAGCAATTGTTCAGTTCAGGGTATCCATTTGGACGGGTGTCTGCCTAAGCCCTTGGTGGACACCCCTCTGCCTAAGTAAGCCCTTGATTCATAGTCTTTACAAAACACATGTTTCACGCCAATCATGTGTGTAGCAAAGGACATATTTGTTTGTTTCATTGGGGTTTAACATTGTACTCAAGCTGAAGGGTATTTCAATTACATGTACATGGCAACGTGCCAGCCTAATGGGGGAAGGAAACCACCCTCGACACCACTGGCAACAAACAAAGGCAAGACGGGACAAACACACATGAGGACGATAACAGGAGGCAATACAGACACCACAAAACAGATCAGCTTCATGTTGCCCGTTAGCTCTGAGAGCACAAGGGCAACAATGAGCTCCCTCCAATCACCCGCCATGTTTGTTTGTAAGAATGAGGTTTAACATCAAGCCAGCTGGGTCTGTCATAAACTGCTTTTATTTCTATTTTGGGTTTTAGGATGAAACCTCAGGACAAAGTTGTTCATGTCTGTGTGGGCTTTTATAGGTGAATTAACTTGGCCAATTTTTAGAAGACCTGTTGTATTTACTCTATTATGTAAGGAATATAATTCTGAATCATTTATATGTATATAATATTTGTGGAAAGCTTGATTATTCAAGATTACATATTTGTGAATGTGGTGAAAATCCAATTACATGTATAATTTCTAAAAATAAAGCAACATGAGTCAATGTCAGCAGCATAAAATAGATAGCATTTTGCAAGGTTTATTTCTCGAAGTGCCATAATGAGGAGACTCAATAGTTTCTAGAGCACCTAGAAGAATAGTCCTTGAACTAGTAAACAGTGCCTTATTTTTAAAAAGTTTTGATTAGATCAATCAGTGGATTTTTTTGTCTATCTCACCTTGGTAAATCCTTGGTAAGTACAAACTTCAAAATCATTAAAAATAAAGCCCCAATTACTACAGTACATGTATATACCAATGTGCTCTTTACCGTGGTTCACATATTAAGTTTCCCATATGAATAGTTTTTTAGATATACGCCATGGAAAATGCTTAAAACTAAAGTACCAAGGGAAAACTAAATTATAGGCTAAAATGTTAACTGTTTGTAATTAGAATTTCGAATCATTTTTTTCGCTAACATAGTTTGAATACCTAACTTTTTATCCAAATGATAAAATAAATATGGTCTATTCTGGGTCCAAGGAGTCAAGCAATTTCTGAGGCGCTTTTAATTTTGATATTCAACATAAATTCTACATACAAAATAATCCAAAATATGCAGGTTATGTCTCAGTGAGGACATGTGCAAGCACCCCTGTGTACATGTATGTTACAGGGCCAAGAGAAAACCCTGGTTTACCAATGGTCGTACAGATACAGATAGTTACAGGAAAGGGTGGAATTTTAACCCAGAAAATGTGTCTAAAAATATCTGGTCATTTAGTATTGGATGTCATTACATGTAATAAGGTCAAGTGAATGTGAATCCAAAAACTGCCTGTAACAAATAGCGTAAAATATACCCCTGAAATGTCAGAACACCATATCAGAACCAGGACTTGAAATGCTGTTGTAAAATGTATGGAATATGACCACTTAACCAAGGCAAAAGATTGGCAGCAGTTGTCCCTAAAAGGAAAGATCATTGGTTTTCTATCAACTCTTCTTATTTTTAAAGACAATAACATATATCAATTTGGCAAACTGAGTACTATAGACTTTGTTTGTCCTTAAAATCATGAAGTAACAAGACGTAACAAAGGTGTATTAGACACAGATAATTGAACTACACTCATGTAAATGCTTCTTGCTACATGAAACAAGACTGAGTGTATGACTACATGTCAAGTCAGACATGTTCATTAGTTTATCACTCATTTCAGGAGTTCCTTTTAACAGATTTACCTAGTATGTGGTCATAATTTATTATCGACACTAAGAATTTGTTTTGTTTGTCTGATTGGTCGTACCAACTCAAGGGTTTTTCACTTAATATATGACGACGGATTGTCCACTTCACACTGTACAAAGCCTTATTACCGTGGAAAACCGAGAGGAGACCTCGTAAAAACCACCCAGCAATTGGCGGAGCCACAACAGTCGACACTGAGAAAGTCAGAAAATATTTTGGGTTCTCATTCATTACAGGATTGTGTTTCATCTTCGATAGGAACCAGAGTTAATTTAATAATTCATCAGATAAGAAAGTTGTTCATCTAAGGAAACCCAACCTTGACACCTTGGCAAACCGTAACAAGCATGGAGCAATCGGCAATACATCTTGACAGGTGGGCAATAATTATTCCCTTTAGCTCTGAGAACACTCAGCACTCCGGCATCTCCCTCAAACCACTGGTCAAAGCAATAAAATGAACTGGAATCCATTTCATTTTTCTGTTCCCTATACTGTTACAATGTATTAGACAATTTACAGTATAGTTGAATAGAGAGCGGTAAGGGTGTGGAGTGGAATGGAATGTCAACAGGGCATATATACACTCATAATGCCCAGTACTGTAACAATGTCAACAATACGCCTACTCAAAACAAATCTTTGTGGACTCTTTGATATTACATGTATATGTATATGGCTAAAAAGTTGGCATCAATATAATGTTATGCATTAATACATACATGTACTGTAAAAAGGTTTGTTCAAATAAATTAAAGCTATACTTAAGGTTATTTCACTTTTATGGATAGTCACATGCTAGTCCAATATGAGCTCTGTATATACACACGTATATATTATATGTTGAATACTTATAGAAAGCCCAGGCAGGAGACTGACCTCTGCGAATGAATGCTGATGGATGTTCATGCAGCATTGTAACAGCTACATGTACATGTATGTTGTACATATCATTTTAAAGCCGGTTCTAACTTGTTGCTCAGCTGGGAAATGCTCCGTTGAACTGCACTTGCTGTGTCATATTTATCTCTGATTCTGATTTGTGAGTATGATGTGTAACAAATAGCTGTGGGACTTGTAGCTAGGTTAGAGGCTATGAGTCACCAGACTGGCATGTTACTGGTGCTAACTTAGGGGTAATTATCATGACCGTTAAGCTAGATAGCCTATGTTTCCTTACTTTTAAGCTCCATCCAGGATATAACCCAAACACTAAATGCGGAGAGGGCAACAGAATCCTGGAGTTGAATTTCATAAATATTTGCCAGTGAATTGGTGTCGTATTGCTACGTGTAATATAGAGGACATTGTGAACAAGAATTCACATGTATCAAACTACATGTTCTGCACTCAGTTCAATTGAGGTGACTGAAAAATTTATTTTTGGAGGGGTAATACACTCAATCAACTTCACATTTGTTCTTCCTAAGGCCCTATCACAATTAAATATACACAATCAGAGAAGTATACAGAGCCTAGTTACAGAAACATATTGCACCCAAACTATTTAAAGCACAAATCAATGTCAATATATTACTACATGTATCTTCATAAATTCCTGTTAAAATCAAGCTAAAAGCTTATTCAGAACCCAGATTATGGTCTGAAGAATTTGGGATAGGAAACGGGGAATTTTTTTTTATAGAAACTGCCCCGACAATATATACATGTATTTGTTTAAATACTTTGAAATAAATGTTAGTGATTAAATTTATTCTAAACCTAAGCTGAATATCACACATTTACATGGGCATTAATTATCCTCTATCTATGTGAGCATGTCTGTATGTTATTCATAACAACTCAAGATTATTGGTTTGTTTTATCGGGGTTTAATGTCGTACTCAAGGGTATTTCACTTATATGACGACAGATTGTCCGCTTCTTACTGTTCCTTGCCTAATTATACGGTGGAAAACTGAAGAGAAACCTTGTAAAAAACCACCCCCGCAATTGCCGGAGCCACATTGTGTGATTCATATACCTCAGGGTTGACAGAAGGCCTAGATCCTATGAACACCACATGACAGTCTGTAAGCAGCTGATTTAACAGCAATAGTTTACATTAATCTGGATGCTGTGATCCTTCATGAAGGAGAGTTACAGTATCTTGGTAACGACTGGCCCGCTGTTGTAATTACATAAGTAGTGTACAAGATGAAATCCATGCATGTATGCTCATTGCTGCAAGAGGAAGGCTGTTTAGTCCATGCACTACTAGGCTACAAGCATATTTCACATACTGTAGTGGAAGCAGTGAAGAAATGCAAACCTATATTGAATGTTAACATCCCCTAATTAAAGTCCAGGGACCTGCCTAGCCCAGTCACTATGTCTCCAATGCTGCTATTAGTAAACCAAGAAATCAGATTAACCAAAACACACACATGGCACCCACACCAATGATGGAGACAATACAGTTAACTTACAGGGGGTTTCTCCAGACAGTTTGGTTCTCTGATAACATATGGTCACCTGAATTACATATATTGTATGCAGGTTAAATAAATCTTGCTTGTAAATTTAGAAATTATTAAGGCAGAATAAGCCAACTGTGATCGTTCCCAATTCCAAGTAAAAGCAAACATTATAATTTACAACAACATATATAATTAGTTTTAATCTGAATAGACAAGTTAGCAATAAAGAAGAAAACTCAATGGGTCTATCAGGAATGGTGTATGAGGCATTTATCACCCTGGGCAGATATGAGGGGGATGAGTGCCAGGGTTCATAGCAGTCTAGATTCACTACCCTCAACAGGACATTTCACTTACAAGATGCCGGTGTACTACATGTACCCACCCCCTGAACAATAACCATAAAGTAAGTACTACAAGTACAAGGGAAACACCATTTGCTAAATGAAGTAAAGAGTTGTTACATGTACATGTGCATCATATCCTCCAGATGCATTCTCGTTCCTCAAATCCACAAAATACATGTATTTATATGTATGCACTGTATAATAGGAGATTCTATCAAAAAATATCATGAATACATGCATGTCATTTTTCATTATTAATAGACCTGGGTGATCTAGAGAACCGAAGCACAAACTAATAACAACCCTGTGTCCCCAGCAAGCTCCCATAGACTCATTACAAAGCCAAAGGAAGCTAATAAAAATAAGCTGGAATATATACTATTAGAAGCGAGCACACACTGAGATAGAGGGAGACAGTCTATGTATGTGCACAGGAACCTTGTAATTACTGGATGGAAATGTATATAATCACAATGTTGATTATCCGAACATCACTTAGTTCTTTTTGCGGCCATTAATAAATAAAGACTTCTTCTAAATGACCATCCACAATATCCTCTTATTTTATTAAAGATTACATATAGAAACTTTACTTTTCAGATTTTTGTCGTATTTAAAAAAAAACAATATTGACTATTTATCGCTATCATATACATTGTATCTCAGTCAGGCCATACAAGACTCCACTCAGCCTTTAATACCTATGTGTTGTTGTTGTTGAAGGCAGAAACTGTGACAGACCATGTACATACATATATGTGAGGGGTTTATTTACATGTTGCTTATTATTTTTGTTTAACGTAATCATCAACTGCTTCATTTCCAACGCCCCCTTCAGTGCTGTAACTTAACATTTTGGACTGCCTGTCCAACAGGGCAGGCAAAAGCCTATGTCTGCCTGCCGGCATTTAGGATAGCCTGCCATCATTTTTAGTTAATTTATTACTGTAATAAAAAAATGGTAAGAAATAAAGATTTTCTACAGTTTTCTGTTATAGTTTATATTTGTTTGATTGGTGTTTTACTCTGTGATCAGGGTTTGTCACTTCTACATCATCATAAGTGTGTGGTA
>JARFOD010115711.1:0-15013 GCA_031763545.1 Mopalia muscosa | reverse complement strand
GTAGGGAAGCTTTGAATAAAATATTAATATGATTGGAGCAGCAGTTGCTGAGATATAGTGATAACAAGAATTGTTATTGGACGGACGGACGGACAGACGGACCACGGAGAGTGATGAGAAAAGCCCACAGTCAGAATGACTGTAGGCTAAAAAGTGATTTGTTGAAAATGAATATTCTTCCAGTGCCAGAGACAGAAGGACTATGCCTGGAACATACTGTCTACATAATGAACAGCGTGACAATGGACAATGGATGAATAATAGAATACTGATACATAGTGAACATGCAAGTTTATTTTTTTTATTTCACTTCATTTACATTATTATAAGGAAAAAATGTTTTGATAAATGTTTTTTGGGAAACACATCCCACAGTACACACATGTAGTTTATGAGACCTTCTTAACATGTGCTCGTTAACGATTAACCCAAACTTACGCAAATCCTAGGAATTTGACATCTGAGAAATGTGACCATAGACTGCTATTTGTATAACCTCGGATAACCTGAAACAAAAACATGACAGTCCTATAGGGCTACATATGATGCAGATGTGGTACAGGACAAAAAATTGTAGATATTTTTTCTCTGTACATTGGCTTTTATTTGTGTGACATGTAGGAACATCTTTATTAATGCAACATGCAGTTATTTTATCCACTTTTTAGGTGATTTGTAGTGGCATCCTTATCTTTGTGACATCATTATCTATGTGACATATTTATCTATTTATGTAACCTAGGATGACATCATCTATGTGAGATGTAGTTACATCATTATCTCTGTGACAAGTATTTTACGCCATGGTAAAAGGTATTTCACTGATACTAACTGTCGTTTTGCTGGAGTTATCCTAAGGCGGTTTTATTGCAATGATTTCGGAGTAAACACACAACTGGTGTGTAGCTGTTCTTTTTTTCTCAGTAGTGTCCAAGAAAAGTATTTATTTATTCTCGATGCCACGGTTGTTGTACAATATTTGTAGAATATGATTTTCCCGGTGAACAAATATCCATGTTTTGGTTAATTTTGCCATGCTATTTTGAACCCAAGAGCTGTACACTACCGCCGAAGCACAGATAATTCACTTTGCATCAGACGATCACTTCATTCTATCCTATTTCGATTTTAGCTAATAACATCGATCTCAAACGACAAAACAAATGAGAGTATCGGCCTATTCTAGGTAATTTCGGGAATAAAGTGAACTTTTTATACTAAGAATTCGGAACTGCAGTTTTAAACTTTGGTTATATAATTTAGCTACGAATATTTTTGCCAGTCTTATAACCCCGTCATTAAAAAAAATACCCGTCAATATTTGAAAGTGCCCATCAAAATGACGGAAAGGCGCATTGCTAGCTAAATGCCTGTCATTATCTATACAATATATAGTGACATCATAATCTATGTGACATGTAGTGATTTAATTATCTATACAACATGTAAAGGCATAATTATCTATGCAACATGTAGAGACTGCACTATCTGTGCAACATATAGAGACTTCATTATCTATACAACATATAGAGACTTCATTATCTATACAATATGCAGAGACTTTATTATCTATACAACATATAGCGACTTCATTATCTATACAGCATGTAGAGACTTCAGTATCTATGCAACATATAGAGATTTCATTATCTATACAACATATAGCGACTTCATTATCTATACAGCATGTAGAGACTTCATTATCTATGCAACATATAGAGACTTCATTATCTATGAAACATGTAGAGACTTCATTATCTATACAACATGTAGAGACTTCATTATCTATACAATATATAGAGATTTCATTATCTATACAATATATAGAGATTTCATTATCTATGCAACATGTAGAGACTTAATTATCTTGACAACATGCAGCGACCTCATTATTTGTGTGACATACAGTAACATAATCCACTATCTATGCAACATGAAGTGAAATCAGTATCTAAGTTTATAGGACATACAGTGAAATCCTTATTTATGAGACATGCAGTAAGGTCATTATCCATGCGACATGTTGTAATAGTATTGACGTAATTATCTATGCATACACAATTAGCCCAGACAAAAGACATAAGCTGAGTTTATTTGGTGCTTATTCTAGGATATTTAATTGACAAGTCTCATCATCACTGCTAACAAGCACTCAAATAATGGTACAATTGTGCATATTGGCTACCTTTCATCCAGCTAAGCAGAGAAACAGCAAACTTAATAGAAAAACACACATATTTTATCTTCCGTACAAAACCATTGTTGTTTGCAGTTAGTGTTCAAATTCTTTAAACAGCCACTCAGAAAAACTAAAAAAGGCAACAAGTTAAAACTGAACTCACCCAGTTGATGACTTCCGTTCTTAACTTGATATAAGGCGAAGACATTGTGTCCGCATAAGAGGCCTCCCAGGTAATAGAAGATAACCATAACCCTCCAGAGTACTCTACAGTTTCTATAAAACCAAATGTTTAAAGTTCTAGGCTGTTCACATCTATTTCGTAAATAGTAACAGAGAAATTTGCAAGCCAAAACATTTAGTGTATGATGTTAAACTACTTTTGTTTACATTCATTAAAATGCTAACTTTCAGGATGGTTTTAATGGTAATAATTAAGAGTCCTACATGAAGTTATCCAACAACTCTGGAGAGTAGAAAACCTAAACCAGGCCATATTATTTCCAAATTTCGCATTACCAATCTATCGTTCACGTGAATTGAAACCCACGCAACCAATTGTTCGGTTACGTGAAAATAATTTGCGCCAATGTCGTATATAGGTTATGTAAATATATAGTGTAATTACCCTATAATGTATCACGATAAACCAATTTTAATCAAATATCATTCACAAATGAAGTCTTATCCAAATTTAGCATGTTGGGTTTTGCATTGTGGAATGTCAATGCTTTCAACACCATTAGTTGAAATAGAGCTAAAGGAGACCATAGACCAAGGGTGTGTTTGATTGGCTATAGAGCAGAAGCCAGCCAACCTGGTCACAGTTTTAGGTTTACTATTTCGTGCTGTTGATCGATCTGTTTCATTGTTAGTAAAACAATTGGCTTTTTTCCCTAAAATTTACGTCTTAAGTGAAGGAAGAAATGGTTCATAGTTAAATAAACTTAGATTATGATCAGTCTATCATAACAAATATTTCTGACAGCGTATGAGAATCCTTTTTTGACTAACTTGTGTAGTAGGTCTACACCGTAGACATCCAATGGTCCTAGTTTGCGTGAACGATGGCCATTTGCATGACTTTTTGTTTGTGTAACCTCCATGTAACCTGAACGACCGTTCACATGAAAAAATAAGGCCTGCTAAACCATTTCTGGCATGAAGAACTTGAAAGAAAACCTCAACGACCAGCACTGTATTCATGATGCTGTTAAGACAGAAATGTATATATTACCTGAGTTGCAGCTTGATTCATTGCCCCCTGGAAAAACATAATTTCTAGGATTTTTGATACCGGTTTGTAGAACACAAAAGCATGAGGAGCTGAAGTTGCCTGCTCTTAAACACTGCATCTTCTGAAATTTCCCCAAGTCGGTACAAGAAACCTCTTGGATTTCTAGCCACTGTAAAGAGATAACAACTGACTGGAATGTTGTTGATGCATATGCTGCGTAGAATAACTCCAAGTCCCAACTGTTGGTTAAAGAGGCCATAAGCTGGACTAAGTTAGTGTTGTTCCTTGATTGTTGAATTGCTTGCGTAACCGTCAAAACAGAGTTGATGTTCCCCAAAGATCTTACTAATGTAATTGCTTGATCCTTGATGAGTTCCTGTTGTCGGCAAGGTGATAAGTCTACGAGAAAACAACAGGAAAATTCTTTCAAACTTAGTAATTATTTCAATCCTTCAAGAAATTAGTTTTACATGGGCTTCTGATGATAAAATAACAAAACCAACATACTCATTCAAAATACTGATGTATACATTTTCATGTGGTAAAAGGCAATAACTGGTACAAAACGGGTACATAAACAACCCTCCTCTGTATTTGAAATTATGTGTTACAGATGTTTTGCATTTTATCTACAGATCTAAAAATATTTAAAATGATAACTTGATCATTAAAACTGAACCATTTTTAGTTTGTTTGTTTGATTGGGGTTATACATCATACACAAGGGTATTTCACTTATATGACGACGGATTGTCCACTTCACTTAGCCTTATTACGGTGGAAAACCGAGAGGAAACCTTGTAACCCCCCCTGCGATTGCCGGAGCCACATTATGTGACTCGCTCATATACCAGATGGTCCAAAGCTAAGCCACGGCCACAGGCCGAACCATTTTTAGAGTTGAAGTGCTCATAGCATATGTTTGAATATCAGACTGAATATCAATTTTCTAAACTTTGTTAAGCACTATTAGTATATATAGGGAGATTTGGAGCCTGATGGTACATATGCAATACACTCATCGAATGTGTCCATTTTTGAACAACACTTCACACCAACTTTCACTATTTACTAGCAGAGTCTACTCATGGTACAACATCCGATTGGTTGTGTAGAAGTTCCTACACAACGAATCAATGGCCTGATAGAAACGTTTGGTTGTATGCATCGATCCACCAAGGGTTGTAATGAGCAACTCACTGACAAAAACAATGACAAGAAATTAAGTACCAACAGAAGACACACAACAAAATTACAATGACAGATTGTTTCCAGCAGCCCTAACATAGCTCTGTTAGAATGTAAGAAGAAAATGGGAAGCTGTCTCGCACACATACTCTGTGACATTGGACATACACAAATGGTGCCTTTGAATAAAAACATTTGCAAAAGGCCTACTATATGATAGTCAAGTAAAGCATAATGTTAGTAAACACAGGAAAATTAACATTGACAGGTTTATTGGTTCCATACAGACAGTGCATGACCATCAATCTCTGCTAGACAAGTGATATGGAGTCACTTACCCAAATGTTCCGGCTCCATACACAGGGCATTGCATCCTTCCATACAGCATCTCTGTACGCCATTACAATGGGAGTCAGAGCTGCATTGTAAAGAGCAGATAGTTTCTTGTGATGTGAGCCCAGCCCACAGGGCTTGGGCATCTATACCAGGACATACACCAGGCTTCACCACTAAAATATCAGAGAAAATTCATTAAAATTTCGACATTCACCAGGCTTCACCACTAAAATTGCAGAGAAGCTGAGGACAAGCATCAAGCTCTTTACACTGAAATAACACAGAGAAAGTTCATCAATGAAGGGACACACATCTAGCTCTCTTTCTCAAAATAACTCACTGAAAGTTCCTCAATCTGAGGACAGGCAACAAGCTCTATACACTAAAATAACACAGAAATTTCATCAATAAGGGACACACATAAAGCCTTCTTCCCTACAATAACTCCCAGAAAGTTCCTCAATCTGAGGACAGACATCAAGCTCTATACACTAAAATAACAGAGAAAGTTCATCAATAAAGAGACACACAACCAGCTCTCTTCCTTACAATAACTAAAAGACAGTTCATCAATACCAGCCTGCAGGATACGCATCACGCTGTCTACCCTAAAATAATGTATAATAATGTCATTAATACGAGTACATACATCAAGTTCTCTACCCTAAATTAACATACACAAATGTCATCAAAAAAAGTACAAGCATCAAGTTCCCCATCCCTTAAATTACACAGTTCAATTAGCAGTTCATAAATCAAGGACATGCATCAAGCTTATTTCACAAAAATAAATATGCGAAAGTCATCTAAACCTGTTCACAGATCAAGTGCTCTGCCCTAAAACAACACACATAAAGTGTATCAGTGCCAGGAGATACACCAGACTTCACTTCAATAACCCTGGAAAGTTGAGGACATATAAGTTTTAAAAATTAGACTACATAAACATAACAGTGAAAGACTGCACACCATAAAGCAGTACCCGAAGTCTATAAACAACAAGTATGAAATCTTGTATAACCTATTGAAAATGTCTTCAGGCTAGTGCCCTCTAGCTTACAGTGTATAGAATTTGAATACCACATACTACAACCTCGTATCATGAGGAATCATGGAAAAACCTGTTAAATATAAACACAGCTTCTCTCTTTAAAAAATGAGTATTTTCTGGCCTTAAGGTATATTACCCATAATTCACTAGTAATTTATTAACTTATCAATGCGCAGAACAGAGAAAACGCGAAACCACTATACTATTTATATGAGAAAATAGACAGTTGCATACTTCTACAGACGTGACCACATCAAAAGTCAAATTACCGCAGAAATTAACGCACTCTATCGTGCTATTCCCCTGTGCTATTCCCCTGCTCTACCGCGCCCTCTTGCACTCAGCAGGCATTAGTCTTAAAAGGTTCCCATGTGTACAACCTTTAGGTTTTATTATGTGAATGTTATGAAAAAATCAAATACAGGTAAATAGAAGGTTGCTTTATACTATATGGTGTGTGTGTGTGTTATACATGCAGGTTTGTATAAAAACAGAGTTCAGCCAGAATAATGGTTTTATAAACGTTTGATTCCGAGCGGCCCAAATTATTTGTATTTCAGTTAATATCATTAGATTAAATATCATTTAATTATATGGTTGTATAACCGTTGAGACTACATCTACACAGCCCTCTTTATTCGGTAGAGCTTAGTAGTGAGAAAAGTACTTACCTTCACACTGCATGTTAAAGCATTTATCTTCTTTATGTTCATGAAATGAATTAATTGGAATTAATTAAAATGTGATGTATTGGGATCTGCATATTTCCTGAAACAGATTAACAGTCCCAAAATGCGCGTTGATCATAGGCCTGATGATTTGTACATAACAATAAGACTTTAATCGGGACTGAAAGGTTAAAGACCCATAATCTATAATCCATAAGCCATCATAATCAATGCAACAGGAGATATAAATGTTGGTGGGACATAATACTTTTAGCGTGGACCAATGGATTGTTTGTCATTAACACCAGAAACGGTTAATATTTCTTAAATAATTTTGAGTAGAGAAAGCATATATATATATATATATGTCTAGCTAATGTATAGATATTCTTGCCTGATCGATTCAACCTTCTTGCCTATTTACATTGTATTTTCATTACCTACATTTTACTTAATTTTACGTGATTTACTAACCCTTACAATTCACCGATAGGTTTATACTTCATATATCCCATAAAGACTTTGGGATACAAAGTCATCATGTCTCTGCGAATCCAACAAAACGGTATGTTTACTATACAGCCGATGTAGTTCTGGTATGGATATTAATTTAAATAAGACTTTCCTGGACATTTTTTTTGTGTGTAGTGTATATTATTGTATATCAGACATACATCTAAAAAAGTGTTGCGGCCGGGAGTAATCATGCACTTTTTATATAAAGGCATAATATGATTAACTCGAAAAGATAAACCAAAAAATTCTTCTTTGTGGTCAGTTAAAAAGTAAAATACAATAGGCTTATACAACTACAACAACAAAATAACGCACATGTAGCACATTTTATTTGCGCGAATGTGATTAGTTAAGCTCACTGTATTTACATGTATATACGGTGTGTGTTTATACATGTACATGTTTACCTTCACCTTGTCTTGACCGGAACTACATTAACGCTTCCGTAGTCCTACGCGTGTTGCCAGGCGACATACTATCACTCTGTATTAGCTTACTACATATACATGCCGGCTTACTGTTCGCGCTGTGTTTTACTCCCCCGCGATCTCCTGGGGTACAATGTAGGTCTTCATTTTTGATGTGGTCACGGTCACGTCTGTATTTAATGGTCTTCTGACAGCACTGTAGCAAACAGGCAGCAATATCCTCAATTCAAGTTTCAACAAAATAAATTTCTTACCAGCTCTCTCACACCAAGTACCAATAAATCCTGGGTCACATTCACATGTGACTCCATTAATAGAATCTTCCTTACAAAGCCCATTCTGACAACCATCTGCATGAATTGGTTTATCACACATGTTTTGAGGCACTGTAAAAACAACATGAATTTATTAATCAGATTTCATAAAAAAGATTGTTTGTTTGCTTGGGGTTTAACATCATACTCATAGGTTGTTTTACTCACATGCTGGCATTATAATTTCAGATGTGCTGTCCAATGCTTTAACACAATCACTCATCTCAAATCAGAAGGCTCGCCAGCCAAAGGGGTTAAGGTAAGCATGGCCATAAATGAAAGCAAGATCGGAACATTGTACAAACCATGGTAAAACCATTGCAAAAACCTAGAACAATCCATGATAAAACATGCTACAAACCCTGCTACCATTGAACATACATGTACCATCGTACAATTCATGGTTAATCATTGTTCAAACCAAGGTACAGTCCATGATACAACCATTTAATATATAATGTATGATACAAGCCATGGTACAAACAATTTTACAATCTATAGTATTAAGCATTGTACAAACCATTTTATAATCCGTGGTAAACCATAGCACAAACCAAGGTACATTCCATGGTATAAACATTGTACAATCTAGGATACAAACTAAGGAAAACCATGGTACAATCTATGGTAAAATCCTTGGTACAACCCTTAGTAAAACCGTTGCACAATCTATGATACAAACCATGATAATCTGTGATGAATTGTGGTAATCCATAATAAACCATGATGAATAATGTTAAACCCATGGAAAAGTCATGGTATAATCCATGTTACAAACCATGTTATAAGCCATGGAAAAAACATGCAACAAACCATTATGCTAACTTTGGTATAATTCCTAATACAATAAATTGTGTAATCCACAGTTAGTTTTACAATCCATGGTAAAAACCATGGTACAATCCATGGTACCAGACCAAACAATAAATCCACATTACTATCCATGGAACAGTGAATGGTACAATGCTTCATACAATGCATGGTACATTCCACAAACCATGGTATAATCCATGGCACAATGTATGTTACACACCATGGTACAAACTATGGAAGAATCAATGGTACAATCTATGTTACAATTGTTTGTTTGATTGGTGTTTAACGTTGTACTCAAGGGTATGTCACTTATATGACGACGGTTTGTCCACTTCACACTGTACACAGCCTTGTTACGGTGGAAAACTGGGAGAAAACCTCATAAAAACCACCCCCGCAATTGCCAGAGTCACAATATGTGACTCGCTCATATACCTGATGGTCGAAAAGTCTATGTTACAAACCACAGAAAAAACACTGTACAAACCACGATAGTATCCATGGTACAAACCACAGTACAATCCATGGCACAAACTACAGTACAATCCATGGTACAAACCACAATATAATCCATGGTACAAGTGACAGTACAATCCATACTACAAACCACAGTATAATCCATAGTACAATCCATGGTACAATCCATGGTAAAAGCCACAGTATAATCCATGGTACAAACCACAGTAGAATCCATAGTACAAACCAGAGTACAATCCATAGTACAAACCACAGTACAATCCATAGTACAAACCACAGTATAATCCATGGTACAAACCACGGTACAATCCATAGTACAAACCACAGTACAATCCATAGTACAAACCACAGTACAATCCATAGTACAAACTATGGTAAAAATCATGGTACAAACCACAGTACAATCCATGGTACAATCCATAGTACAAACCGCAGTACAATCCATGGTACAAACCACAATATAATCCATGGTACAAACGACAGTACAATCTATAGTACAAACAACAGTACAAACCACAATATCAACCATAGTACAAACCACAGTGCAATCCATAGTACAAACCACAGTACGATCCATAGTACAAACCACAGTACAATCCATAGTACAAACCACATATAATCCATAGTACAAACCATGATACAATCCATAGTACAAACTGTGGTCAAATCCATGGTACAAACCACAGTACAATACACCACGGTAAAAAACACTGTACAATCCATGGTACAAACCATGATACAATCCATGGTACAAACCATGATACAATCCATAGTACAAACCATGGTACAAACCATGATACAATCCATAGTACAAACCATGGTACAAACCATGGTACAAACCATGATACAAACCATGATACAATCCATGGTACAAACCATGATACAATCCATAGTACAAACCATGGTACAATCCATAGTACAAACCATGATACAATCCATAGTACAATCCATAGTACAAACCATGATACAATCCATAGTACAAACCATGGTACAATGGCAATCCTTGATACAATCCATGGTAAACCGTGTTACTTTTAAGGCATGAACACCGGCATACACAATATCCCATTATCAAGGAATCAAAATTCTTAATACCTTATGAAATACACCTGCACAACATAATGATCAAAGCTTATTTACACACTTACCTACAGGTATGGCACAATTAAGTCCATAATAGCCAAAATCACAAGAGCAAGAATATCCCATTTCACCATCTTCAGAACAGCTCCCATTTACACATGGTTGTGAAGCACAAGGTGAACCTCAAAAGACAAGACAAACTCAATAAATGTTTTAATCAGACAAAACCAGAGTACAATATATATATATAAAGTTTTTTTTATATTTATGAAAATAAATACTTCATGAAACAATATAGTACAGTTCCTAGTGTATACACATACAGAGCTTCAAATATAAAGTATCTAGTTTATATACAGGAGTTATTAGTATATTCATAACATGTTCAGCTGACCACTAAACTTCCGATTTGAAGATTTGATGAACTTCTTTTTGCACAATGAACTTACCTCCTATTTCACAGTTGTGTCCACTATACTCGAACATACATGCACAGTAATAATCTCCGGGAGAGAAAGAACTTTCGATACAGCTTCCTCCATTAAGACAAGGGTTACTCAAACAGGACGATACAACAGCTAGAAATGGAATTAACAAGGTGACAAGAATCAGGGAGGGGGCCAGGAAACAAAATCAAAATGGGGTGGGGGGTAATTTTAATATAGATGTTTTTTTTTGTTTTTTGGGGGTTAAACTGAACATCATACTCAAGGGTATTTCACTTATATGACAACGGATTGACCACTTCACACTGCATCTTGTTTCACTACAGTGGAAAAACCAGGAAGAAACCTCATACCAGGGCTAAAGAATAAACCAGAACCACACCATTTTGTTACATACAGTACTGAAGATGCTGGAAATACCCCAAGGATATAAGGAGCCAGAATACTCACTTACCAGTCATATTGATTTATTGATTGATTTACTTGGGGTCTTATATGCCATTGTTAATTGTATTTCACGTATATGATGACAATGTATACCAACATTAATTGACACTAACACAATGTTTGTAACATAATATAACATAGACTACGTTGAAGCAACATTCTAATCTCAGAGACTGACTGTCTGGCCCTGAGAAGGCCGGCAAATAATTTGACCTCAAGAAGGAAAATCTTGCACCACTGAAGTCATGGTATAATTATGTGATATATTTGGTGATCCAACATGTACATGTGGACACGGAATAGGTTGTTGTGGTGTTTTTTGTAGGCATTGTGGAAATTGGGAACAAATCGATTCCACAATTGCAACATTTTTAGAGTGCATAATATCTGCTGAAGGATTATTACATCACTTCACAAAAGGTGAACACGTGGGATCTTATAAAAAATTAGTAAGCTTTGGAACAAAGCGACCATAAAAAATTAACAGATAAACTGTAAGGCTCTGGGCAAAACAAAAAAAAAAGTATCTGAACAAAACACTTCTTAATACATGTGGCTCGGTTGCTGCTAAGGATAATCAAAGAGCCAGTCAGCAAAGGCGATGACTTTACCTGACTGATGAAGAATAAGTCTTGGGCTCACACATATTATACCTTCACCTGTGAAGAAACATGATTGACAAGGAATTAGTCCTGAGTTTTAAAAAAGTATTCCCTTACCTGTACATGAAGAAGTAGGAGAAGAAACCAAATTTTGTAGAGCTCCTGTAGTTTGGTCCACACAGTAACACCTTGACTGGTTGCCGTTCATGTAGAAATCACACTGAACACGATCAAACATCCTCTCACTGTTACAGGTTACACGCGGAAACGCCATAAATGCGATATTACGGTTGATAATTTCAGCAATGGTCTGGTTCCTAAAGTCCAAAAAAGGACTTGATAGTTGAGCAGTTTGGATGACTGACATCAAGGGGTTATTCTCCATACGCTCTAGAAGTTCTCCAAACGTTACGTTAGTCACACCTTGCAGGCTCTGATAGGTCTTAATGGCATTTGAATATTCCACTGCTTTCTGCTCACAGAAAGAAGCACCTGAAGATAAAGATATATAATGTCAGGAAGTATTTCTCCTACAAATTGAACATATTGAATTTGAGTTATATTATGGGTGTAACTCATTTCACTTCTGTACAAAATCTACTATCGTCAAATATTCAAATGATAAATACTACACCATGGAGTGGTCCAAGACCTCACCTCACACATTTCATGTTCTGCAAAAATGACACTCGTAAAACTGGTTAAATTAATAACTCGAACTTGCAGACATAACATATTTATGGATTAATCTTAGAAACAAATAACAGCTGATGACATTTAATTTAGAATATTATGATAAAATCGTATTTACATACCAACATTTTCTGGTTGTCTGCATATCGAATCACAGCCTTGCATACAGCATTTCTGAGAGCCAGAACATGTGGCATCAAATAAACAATCAAAGCCACATGTACCAGATCCTTTCACCAAATTGTACACAGCTTCTGCTGCATCAGTATATGGACAAGTCCCAGGTTTTAAGTCTAAATGAATAAAAATCAATTGACAGATGTACAGACAGCCAGTACGGAAAATGAAAGTAACTACAAAAGAAAAAGGAATAAATTGCTTAGTTTCTAACAGAAAATGATTATTATAGAATCAATTCAGTGCAATAGACCAAATTTACCTGCAAAATAACAGAAAGCTATTATTAAAAACACGAGCCAGTTAATGCGCTAATAGAACTAAAGAGGCAACAAGTTTCTTACCAGCCCTGTGTGGTGTGACATGACAGTGGAAGTGTAAAAAGATTCCTAGCCAGCCCAATTTGCTGTGACAGTACTGTGAAAGTGTAATAGAATCTTTACCAACACCAAGTGGTGTGACAGGAAAGTGGAACTGTAACAGGATTCCTAACCAACAAAGAGTGGTCTGACAGGACAGTAGAAGCAAACACAGAGAGGTGTGACAGAAACGTGGAAGTGTTAATTAATAGGTTCCTTACCAACACTGTATGGTGTGACAGGACAGCGAAGTGGAACAGCACTCCTAACCAACACAGTGGTATGACAGGACAGTGAAGTGGAACAGCACTCCTAACCAACACAGTAGTATGACAAGACAGTGAAGTGTAATAGCACTCCTAGCCAACACAGTGGTATGACAGGACAGTGAAGTGTAACAGCACCCTAACGAACACAGTGGTATGACAGGACAGTAGAAGCAAACACAGAGAGGAGTGACAGGACAGTGAAAATGTAATAGGACTACTTATCCATTCAGAGTGGTTTGATAAGACAGTAGAAGTGTAATAAGATTACTTACCACCAATGTGTGGTGGGACAGGACAGTGAAGTGTAATAGCACTCCTAGCCAACACAGAGTGGTGTGACAGGACAGTGAAAATGTTATATGAATACTTATCCACACAGAGTGGTGTGACAGGACAATGATGTGTAATAGCAGTAGCACCCCTAACCAACATAGAGTAAATTGACAGAACAACGAAAGTGTAATAGGGCTTTTTAGAGTGGTTTGAAAGGAAGGTGGAAGCAAAGTGGTCTGACAGAACAGCAAAGTGAAATAGGGATTTCTACCAACACAGAGTGGTCTAACAGGACAGTGGAAGTGTAAGGGGGTTCCTTATCAACCCTGTGGTCTGACAGGACAGTGAGAGTGTAAGGGGGTTCCTTATCAACCCTGCGATCTGACAGGACAGTGGAAGTGTAATAGGACTGTTTACAGTGGTTTGAAAGGATGGTGGAAGCAAAGTGGTCTGACAAAACAGCAAAGTGAAATAAGGATTTCTACCAACAAAGAGTGGTCTAACAGGACAGTGAGAGTGTAATATGATTCCTAACCAACACCTTGTGGTTGGACAGGACTGTGGAAGTGCATTAGGATTCTGTACCACACAGAATAGTGTGATAGGACAGTGAAAGTACAGTATGATTCCTTACCAACACACATAGGTTTGACGGGACAGTTACCAACAATACAGTTCTCAATGACTGGGACACACAGTTGACCAACGGGACACACCAAAGTCTACAATTAACAGATATCAATTATTAACAATTTAATTATTCATTAAATGGTGTTGTATAGAGAAGGACATCCATCATCACTGAAAACTGCATCTTAAGAAAACACTTATCTGGTAAACTAAATTTAGCCTGGTACAGGCTGAGATAAAATCAATGATTGGGGTTTTGTTTCAAACTCATATGAAGGTTAGTTTTCTAAAATGTTGGTGGGCTATACTCAACACTTGGTGAAGACAAATCAATAATGAATAGCTGACTGACGACTAATGATGTGGTGTGTTGTTTCATTAGACGATTTGACAATGACCTTTCATGACCCCCAGTGCGGTGTGTAATTTCATCATTTCCTATGTATGTATTTGTCTATGTCATGTCATGTAAAAAAAAAAATTGGTCCTATGAAAGATCAACCTTAATGGTTGAATAGGTTACGAGAAAAATAAATACGATTGTTTTAATTATTGGGGACAATTGGACAGTAACCTTTCATAAACCCTATAAGCAATCAAACGGTGACCCTTCATAAATCCTACTGTTTGGTGTCATTTCATTGAACAATTAGACAGTTACCCTTCATGAACTCCACAGTGTAGTGTGGTTCATTGGACTATTAGACAATGACATTTCATGAACGCTTATATTTGAAGTCATTTCATTGGACAACAAGCATGAAGTATTGCAGGGCAATCCATAGTCCCCCACCAGTACTTTTTAAATTAAGGACGGTTGTCTT
>JARFOD010115710.1:0-29279 GCA_031763545.1 Mopalia muscosa | reverse complement strand
CCCCCCTTTCCAGGTCGCCTTCCCCATCCACACCTTGTCCAACCGCCCATTCCACCGAAAAACGCCTATAAATTATATTATGGTGGATATAATAAACATAAATTATATGTTTTTATTAATCACTGATATATAACCCAATCGTTTTAGGCAACACGTAAGTAAATATAGCTATGAGAATCAGTCTGATAAGAAAAAAAGGCGTTGTATACATTTCCGTTATAACGCCATCGAATGACAATCAAAATACTAGTTACACGAAATTGTGGTGTATTTAATTATAGCTCACGCATATTGCTGTATATCACTGACATTTTGCCCACATGAGAGAAAATAAAGAGATACCGCAAGGTGTTTTTATAAACGCATTTTACCAACCATCACAGGATGCGAACTGCCGTTTTAAATTTCATGCAATATTGGCGTAACGTATGCACGTAGACGGGTGTTATGCCCCGAGGGGACATGTCCTGGTAAGGTCAACGTCCCAAGTCTCCTGGGACCAAACTGCTCCCCTGGTGTGACTGATTATATATAATTCCTGGTCTGCTCGACTAACAAATGTATTCCCATCACTTCCGCCCATACCTTTATCAATTTCCTGTAGACCATGATAAAATCATTGCCTCGCCATAAACGTTTATTGTGAATAGATTTGTGTGTTTGTGTGCGTGTGACGAGATGGCTTTAGTACAGAATGAACGTTAAAGGCCATATATCAGCTTTGTTTAAAATAACTAGATAAACGAATATATGTCCGCAACCATCAATGGTAGTATTTAGTTATTGCCATGGATGAAACATGAGGGTGGATGTGAAAATACCGTTAACATCAATAACCTGGTTCCGCTGGGAAATAAACCTGATCCAAACTGAACTTAGAACTCATTTTGTTGGATGGCCTGACAACTTGTACAACGATAAACTCGTTCCTATAAACTCTATTACTGGCGCTGTAAATCATAAATAAGACATTACATTTATTTTGATTAATTAAATTTGTTAGTGGTTTTAATGGTTCAGTCGTGTGATAATTATAGACAATATGGCAAAGTTCGTTAGGCAACATTAATCCTGCGTAGGTTCATTGAAAGACTGTGACCTTAGTTAGGCCGTTACACACTGAACGACTGTGACAAGAAACAAAATATGATCGTATCAAAGGTCTACAGTATAATGTACCTCTCTAGCCACAACATTCTAAAGGTATTCTCTACTTTTTTTTATCGATGTTTTGAATTTTTTGATAAGGTTTAGTTGAACAAATTATCTATTTTTAGCTTTCATAATTTTAATATTAACTTTTGGATTGAAATACTAGTTTGTCCTTCTTTATAAAGACATTGTAAAGTAGTAGGTGCATAAGGCTATCCTATATGGACTTCTTAAGTTTGCAAAGGCTTACTTATAAAAAAAAAAACGTGCTATATCAGTTTAGATCAAGCGCAAATAGACAAACTAACTTGGAATTGAAACCAAAGTTTTATATTTTACACAAGTCATTTTGATCATTTTATATGCGGCGGAGCTGTGTAATAATTATGTACGACATGAGCTAAAAGTTTAATTTGAATTTCATTTGTGCACTTGTTTAACTCTTGGCTTTTATAAAATCCGATCAGGTTTTTACAAAATCGCTTTAAGCAAATTCCGCCTGTTACATCCTTATTTCCCCCCAGAAAAAGTTGTTCTCTGCTTTCTGTAATCGCCTCGAGATTGATGCAAAATAGGATTTGTGGGAAGAGCTGTAAATTGTTCCTGTACGGTTCTCCGTACAAACCCTGACTATCAACGTGGACGGAAGTTATGTCAGAAATTATCTAGAGTAAACGCATGTGAAATCAATGCAACCTATGAATAATTCGAAAAAATATATTTTTGTTATACCTTATCATTTAAAGAACTTTAATATCAGTGTTTACAGCAATGTAGAAATATGCTGTGGTAACTTCTACAACAATACTATAGCTTGTGATATATTAATATATTCGTAAAGTTACTACCAGTAGAATCAAAATCGTCGATTGGTTTAGCTAGTCACAATGACGTAATCGTCAGAGGTTGGCCCCTTTTAAAGCAATACTTTCACATGGCTTGGAGAATGGGATTGGCTATGCATTCTGTCTGTTAAATACTTACATGATAATTTGTTTTTTATACATTAATGTACATAAGTGTGTGTTAGTCAGAGAGTGAAAAAGTGTGAAACTCTTTCTTTCACATTAGACATCGAGTCGAAACAGTTAAAAATATCAAATGAAATGTACGTTTTCAATGAAATAACTTGTTTTTCTCTTTTAGGAAATACAAGAGAACGTGAGTAACTGAGGCCAAAATGTACCCATGTCTTCGTGAAGGAGATAAGGGACTGTCCACCCCCCACCCAACACCCTTCATTGCTCAGTAGATTTAGTGTTAGCTGGCTACTGTTAAACACTTTAACAATAACATAAACCCCGAGAAAAACTTTGGTTACGCTGGGGTAAGGACTTCTTTTTGACTTCGACCTTGAAAATTCACAGCATTTCCAAAGCCCTTTGGATAAAGGCAGCTTGATTGAAGCTTTGCAGGGCGTATTGTCTTCGCTAATCACTGGAGGAATGTCAATTTTCCAACAATTACAAACACTTAACACTTTATGGTTGTGTTTTTGCCAATAACTGTTGTAATACACCGCCGTCAAATAAGCGAAATATCCTTAAGCACGGCGTAAAACACCAATCAGTCAGTCTGTAAAAATTAATTGCTATTTTCACTGATTGGTTAAATAGCCGTTAACGATTACTACAAAAAAATTTAATGTCAAATCTTAGAGTCACCAAAGCTTTTCTGACAGGGTTTTCTTTACTTTTGAAAATATGACAGACTAAGATTTAACAGTAGAAATCATTGTTTTCCTCCCGAATTCCTGGCAATTCCCAATGTGTTTACTCCCCATTCACAAAAACAATCAGGGATGTCCCCACTGTTTGTTGTAAAGTTGTGCCTGTTCGAATGGCAGTTAATTTGTAAATTGTCTCGAGAATGTAACACTTCTATCCACTGTGGCTGCCCCATGTACCCGTATGAACACAGGACTAGTGTCTGATCCAACTTAATTATAAACAATTTGTAACAAAATAAGTCATGGTTACACTGTTAAATCTGGTTTTTGTATCGATCCTTTCTTTGAACTTGTCCAATGTAAGGATATGTTATTTCATCTGAACGAATTATTGTCATATATTTCAATTGAACCTTATAGATTCAACGTTTACATTCACAATTACACATTCGTTTTGGTCATAGCTCAGCGCCCTCTGAGCGACCCGTATCCAAATCATTCTAGTGACATGCGCTTGCTGACAAACGCCAGTTCATTCGCTTTTCATTTGCTTTGCTTGCTGTTTAATGTATTTGAATATACGCAAAATTATTGGAACTGTTTGAAATATGTTAGTTAGCTTCTCCAGTTAGATGACTAGGTATACAAATGCACTAATGTTACTTTTCTATGTGTTCCAGTAATTTTGTTAACATTCAAAAGAAAAAAATGCTTGCTCTCATTTTCGAATGCGCTTGTGGAGGAAGGCTCAAGTGATCGGTTGATGTTGTTATTTATATCTTTTTTTTTAAATCAGGGCTTTCCAGTGGCGATAATTTATCTTAGTCCTAAACTAAGAAGTCTTGTTCTGTCAAACTGGATATCATGCTTTAATCACTTGTTTTCTATTACAGGCCTTATATATACTAGAGTAAACATTAGAAAGCACAAGTTCACTACTGCAATTAGTATTTCCTTTAATGACAATAACACGGAACCAATTATGATTGCTAATCATACGTTGCTTTCTAATTGCCCTTTTAGAAACACGAATCGTCTGTACATTACCAAGTTTTACAAGGTTTCAGCTCTACCACTTATGTTGATTAGTTACTATTGTTATCTGATCTCACGGTGGAAAATCTCTCTCACTCTCGTCTCTGTCTCTCTGTAGTCAACACACAGGCACCTCTACCCAATAACCTAGAGAGATGTAACATGATCAATTATGTATGATGCTATTGACGTATTGTGACCGTCAAGTCCTTGTCCTTAACTGGAAAACCTAAAGAGAAAAACAGGGATTATAGACAGCATCACACCGACTGTGCCAGTTTGACATAAGCTGTAAAATGAACAATCTTCAAGCGCTAGTAATTATACGCTATGCTCACCTACGTCTCAAATACCAAACTTCTTTATTTACATTTCGATGAACACTCGCGTGTCCTATTTGACTTTTGCCTTGCTATTTTTATTATGATCACCTAATTTCATTTCACAATAATCGCATCTTTCTAAACAGCATGTTATACTAACATAATACTACTAACTTGACTTATACCTCTGAGTTGGACAATTTCACAGCAATCACTCACTTACCTATCAAAATTGCGATTTGTTTAGCAAAACTGGTAACGTAAGTTGTCATATGCTGTGTAACAGTCGCAACCATGGAGATAGAACTAGACAGCACGATTCGCACGGCATGACTTTTTACCTTGGCTTCAAAACTATAGACGTTTTAAAGATGATTGGTTTAGTTTGAGAGAAACATTGTTCAGTATATATACCAAAGAGCTTAGATAGCTGATTTTATGATCTGAGTTACTTGTTATATTGCATTAATAGTTAATGATTAAAATAATACGAGTGAAAGTTATTTTAATGATTATAAAAGAAGCACTGAGTCAAGAAAGCGTGTTTAAATCAATGGATAAGATGTTACGATTTCAGTTTTATATCATACAGCTATAAATTGATTGGATTTCATTTGTTCGCAGTCTCGTAGGATTTCTTTATTGAGGCTAATTTAAGATGATTCAATATGCCTGCTATTGATAACGAACATGAAGCTCAAACATGAAGAAAATATCTACTCCTTTAGACAATCACACTGGATAAAATTTTGAATCTGATTTAGATAAGAGGCTGATAGCATGGTAAACAATTATCCTGATAGGTGGTACTTTGCCATGATAACCTCTTTTCTCAATGCCAGACATTCGTGCATCTTATGCTTACAACAACACTAATTCGGCTTACTGGCCATCAAAACATCAATGAAATTATCCTAATGCTGTAATGCAGACATCCGTCTTCCAATTAATGAATTACGTTCCTTGTCTGGTGACACAGTTCCGACACACGAGCAATCTAGAACAGCTTTCAAATATAAATAAAAACAAACTCACTGTGAAAAACGGTTGATGCGTACTCTTGGTGGGGGAGGGGGGGGGGGGGGGGGGGTCTTTGTTATATTATATTGCATAAATTCGCAACAATTTTACTCACGTTTTCTGGTTTGTTATTTTTCAGTTGTTTGCCGTTGACAATTGTGTAGAGGACTGGAGAATTGCAATATCTTGGCGACGGAGTGTTCAAATGTTTCTGGAATTTATGGCATGTGCTATTCATCCGATTCCGGGAGACTTTTATTTTGTGTGGACCACTACACATGCAGACGATGGACTGCAGACAAGTACAAAAGTGCCTGTCGATATTTTACTTTCATTGCCTATGTTTCTACGTTTGTATTTAATATGCCGTGTTATGTTGTTACACAGCCGATTATTCACAGACGCTTCCTCTCGGAGTATAGGGGCTTTAAATCGTATCAACTTTGACACACGATTTGTTCTCAAAACCTTGATGACGATATGTCCTGGCACTGTGTTATTAGTATTCATGCTGTCCCTGTGGATCATAGCTAGCTGGACGCTCAGAGCTTGTGAAAGGTGAGTAGCATTCATACCCTTCAGAAACATACACTTATATCAGTTCTATGAACCATTCGAAAATCAAATCAATTCTACTTCCTACGTCGATGTCTCGACTCTAAGATAGCCCGGGTCATCTTGTTATGCACTTATTTTATGTGCTGGGCTGTGGCATAGGTCGCCCCAAATATTGGCGGAAATTAATGCGTGATAACCTGGCATAGCCTACAACAGCTGTTTTAGTCTCGTCCACTATAGAAACTCTCGCGAGAATACGATTCTTCTATGGACATGATCCTATGCGCAGGCTCAGAACGACCACTAGAACGGGCAGCTCGGAGAAATCTAAAGGTTCGATTAGTATAGACAAGTTCTGAATCCAGCAATTTGTGTCTGATTGTATATTCCGTTGGGCACATGAGACAAGCTCCACTCCAATGCCATGTCGTTTTCTTATACACTAGTTTTTAGGGGGCGGTAAATGTGTAACACAAAAATCCAATTATGTTAAAGATCTCACATCCGATGAAGGTATGAGGAAATTCCCCTTTCACTTCGCCAAATGTTAAATTATTTACCTGATAAGTGCTTTTATTCTGATTGCTTCAATCTACATTGTAAACCAAATGAATTTAATAGCAATTTCTTATTTCTTTATGTCCATTAGAAACTTGTTTACCAACAGCAATGTGAACATGTAACGAACGTATCGTAAAGCGTGTATTGACAACATTACTTGCGGACATCCGATAAGATTCCGATTCTAACTTCCTCAGTAAAACCATTAATACAATTGGCATTAAGTACATAATTACGTTTAAAACTAAATAAAAGATGCGACGTCTGTGGATTGATCGGGGATTTGAGTGGATTAAATGAGCTTAGATTATGGGTATCATTTGCTTTGTACCAACAAGCTGTTCTTGATTAGATGCTTTTTTCCTAGTGCTTCATCTAGTCAGACCTATATCCATAAAATAGTTGAGAGATTGACAAGGCGGCAAAAACTCAGTTTACAAGATATCATTTTCAGGGACTTTTTTTACATTACTAATTATGTTTCCTTGTTGTTTGTCCGTTTTTAAGTAAGTCCAAGTCTTGGCAATAATTCTTCCAAACGATGAGCCTATATTTGATAACTGGTCATTAGCGCTGATTGGTATTGAATGTCGGGCACAATACCTGATTTGATGACCAGTAATATTATGCTGCCCGACAATGGTTCGTTAGAAATAGATTATTATGTAATAAAACTGATGGCGAGGAGAAGGTTTGTTCGTCTGGGGAACCATCATTTACTGGGATGAAATCTGGTATTGATATTATCTAAGTAATGCTGTTTGTCCAGCTCCCCACTCAGGTATGCCTTCCTATCGGCTTATACTCACATGCACAATACAACGCAACTATCACCACAATGAAGTTGTTTGCTCATTTCTAATGTCAATTTGCTGATTTGTGTGTTATCATTTGGTGGACGATTTGTCTAAAACTGCACATGTCTTGGTCATATATAGGAGAATATTTGAACTCTGAGTGAATAACAATGTTGCATGGTGTCCGAATTTGTCGGGGTGGCAAAAAGAAAAGTTGTTAGCTAGAAGGTCTTGATTGTACACTCCCAGGCGGTATCGCCTCTGATCTTCTTTAGTCGGCTGACCTACTCACCTATACCAGCAACCAAATATTACATAGGAAAAGATCATTTAAGGCTGCATGTTGCTATATTTAATATTTTTAAAAACTGTCGCAGAGGGCCGTTAACCGTAACTGTAAAACATCAAATTGCACATGACAGTAGTTTGGGAAATGACAACGTTAACTTATAAAATAGACCCAGTTAAACTAACACAATCAGAAAAACAATTTCCACTTCAAATAATCTCTCTGAAATTAACTTGGCTTTCTTCAAGTCTTGCCTTATTGTGGAAGCTCTCAACTAGGCTTGTGCACTGGTCGGGAATGATATTGGTGAGTAGAAATGATATACGACCAGTGGAAGAGAACCAATTCCACTGCGGTTTGATAAGGCAGGTATATAATATATTGGGTGTTCCTTGGGAAAAATGTATGGATAAGCAAGTAAATAAACGTTCAGACATATTCGATGAATGTTTTCTGACATATTTGTTTGGGATCTGAAGATTTGCTAACATCGAAATAGATCATAAAATATTGACCGATCAGTTGAGACCAAACAAGAAACGAAAACAAATCTTAATAAGCCATCTTTTAAAATATGACATTGCGTCAGTCGCCCGAAGTAGTTTCTTTTTTTCTAACGAGTTGTGTGTTGCCATTTATCAGGACACCGCTTAAGTGACGTGAATAGGCAAAATAAGCATTGGCTATCTACTATTTTCAGGGACTTGAGATACGTGACTTACTAGGAACCATTTTGAGATTAATTAGAGTAAGACTTGCTTTACCTCCATTGACTGGAATGAGTATACTGTGTTATACTAGTCCCTAATGGAGTCTGCAATCCATTGTTGGAAAAAGATGCAGGTTATTGTATGTAAAATTTAATAGAAACCGAATGCCTGAAAGCCCCCTAACCGCTGGTTATAGGTAGAATGAACAATGCTTTCAAGACAAGGTGTGTTGAGATTTGTGTGAATAACCGAAGAAGACGAGCCGTGTTTTTTTGTTTGGTAAGAACCTAATAGGAGGAGGAGGTGGGGTATCCAATTTGCCATATGCTACATATAATATCGACTGTTATATACTCCTTAAGATCTCGCTGAACACCCCTTCTATTAGTGTCTTATGCAGACAAATATAAACCCTTACCATATATATGTATATATTTTCTGAAAGCTTGAATACTCAGGATTACATATATGTAATTGTGGTGAAAATCCAATTATTATTTATAAATATATTTGAAATGAGTAAATGTCAACCGAAAAATTAGATTGCATTTCTCGAAAAATCAGGGATGAGCTTCTAAAAAAGTGAAGCAATCTTTACTAGATCGCATTATGCTCCTTACAATGGTACCAATTTGAAGTTTCTAACATGAATAGTTTTCTAGAAATAGGCTTTGGAAAATGTAGAGTCTGCTTAAAACTGAAGTTCCAGAAATTGGCAATTACAGTTTTGCGTCTTGAATCTAGGGTGATGGGAAAACTAAAGTATAGGCCGCAATGTAACTGTTTGCAATTAAAATTTCGAATTATTTCTTCACCATAATATAGTTTGAATACTTTGGTTCATTTTGGAGACTTACAGTACAGTGTTGAATTAATTGTTAGTTGTCTGTGATTAATGGTTGATCCTATCTAAGCTCTGAAGATTACTTATATAAATAGTAAAGCCCGACAGTGACACTATTTAACAGTAGTCCATTGGCTCTGTGTAATTTAGAAAAAGTTCGTTCAGATGTTCTGTTCTAGAGGTCAATCTGTAGAGGAAAACAACACCTCTGGTTCCACTCATTGACATTGTTCAAAACTTTAAACTATCATAGCGTTTGATCTTCGCCTATGGTTAGTTGACCAGCTAAAAACTAATTCGGTGCTATAAACTCCCTCGTCTCATGCATGTTGTTGTGGTTGTTTGGAGATCTGGTTGTGACAAGCATTCAGTCACACTGCTGACTACAGATTTCAGAGTTGCCCCAATCAAACAAACAAACAAATTAAAGATACGAACAAGTCTAATGGTTCTAAAATTAATAAATTTGTTCAATTTCATGTTGAACTATAGGCCTACATTGCAATTTTTACGCACCTGGTTTTTTTTTCCTTCTAAAAGTGGAGCCTCCTCGTGACTTCCTGGTAAGACAGTAATGGCGCGTGTTTATCCAAAGTTCCCAGTCTATATTGGAAAGCTACATGATATTTGCTGGTACAAAATGGTAGGGACCAGGTTTATTATTCAACCGCAAGTGCATAGGCATTGTCATTCACTCATCTGTATAATGCAGACATGTTTGTTGGTGTTGTAGTTCTTTTTCCTCAATATAAGCGGTCTGCAAAGAGAAACGTTCCTCTTATTAAAGCCAAATGATTCCAAAACTAACAAAAGAAGACAATGCAGTAGCTGCGTTTCAAGCCGATGGATTTACATCAGAGAGAAACAACCTATACATGAGAACTTGATCTTACAATATCAATCGTACAAGACACTTTCTTCTCATATCAATAATGTGAAACTAATCCCTTGACGTCTGCTGTTCACACAAGGTTAATCTCAAATTAATTGGGGCGTGAAAACATTAGAGTATGGACAAGAGAGGGAACCATTTGAACTGTAGTTTAGAATGTTAAAACATAAGACTTGTACGTGGATGACAACTTCACATTATTTAGAGTACAACGTTTCGATGAAGGTACTAAAACCGTTGTCTATCATGAATTGGGAAATATATAAGTGGGATGAGTTTTAAGTTTTAGCATGCGAATACACGAACATTTTAAGGGTTGGTTAAGCCACCACTGTATATTTACAACCTTTCTGTCGTCTGGTGTTTGCCTATGGACAATAATTTTAAGCACCATTGGGTGAAAAAAAACCCACTTATTATCCATCTCGTCAAAGGCGGTCAGGTTTTAAAACTGTTTAGTGTTAACGACAAATTGTTTTTAACTGTTTGTATTTTTAACTTAAAAATAATCCTAGCTGGTGCAGATTTGTAGGTTGCCGATTACAGATCGCTGAATTTGTTTTTTGCCTGTCATCAATTATCAGTAAAATGCATTGCTGATGAGAATAGAGAAATTGTTTGTCTATATTTATATCCAGCTTCGAATTGTGGAGTTTTCGAGCTGTAGTTATCGTACTGAATGTTAGATTAGGTCTACTTATGCAAACTAATGTATGGCAGGCGTTAAGTTTTAAGCGAGTTTCTTAATTGACACTACGAACGATTTGCAGCTAAAAGAAATGGCGTTCAGTTCTTTTTAATCTTACAAACAATATTTTTTTTCGACTAAAGAGGATTCAACGAATATAAACTGAAGTCGGGTGTGTTTTTAGTTGGGTTTTTATTTTTAGTGTTTAGTATAAACCTTGCCAAAGCTTTGTTTTATATGTATTGATTTCTGCTGGACCAACATCTTCGTGTTAATAAAACCTGATGGGACATACAAATAAACAGGTTTTGTGGATGAAAGCTGTGTGTTTTTTTCAAGCAACACTTCAATACAGCTATTTGTGCTGTTAATCATATAATAGGCTTGACCACCGTTCTAGTATATGTATATAAATGTCGCTTTAAACAATAAACACATCAGTGTTAAGGATAAATCTCCCAAGATTGAAAATTCATTGTGGTTCAGGTTTAGTGTCTTGGTGTACATAGCATCATGGAAAATAATGGTCGAATCAAAACTCAAAGCAAGATTTCCCATTATCATCTGGAGTTGTGATTTAAATTACCCGAACACCATCTAATAGCCTTGTTCCTGGGGCAAGAAAGATGCAGTGGGGTGACATGTATGTTGAAATTCTGAAACTTGGAACCACTTCAATGCAATTTTTGCGGCAGTTACATTGGGGGCTAAATCCATGTGGTTATCATGGCTGAAAGCAGACAAATGAAGATTGAGGTGAGGTGTATTGAAGGCAGGAATCTGGCATCCGTCGATTGCTGCCAGCTGGATACACCATTATATTGGTCGGTCAAAGCGTTTAAACAACTCCAGATTATAAATAACGACGCATTTCAATTAAAATCAAATGATGAAAGCTATAATTGCGTGTCTGAAGGCCAAATCGGCTTTCCATATTTGTTTTTATACAATAAATCTTGCTAGTGTACATTTGTAATGTGCACAATGGGAATCATTGTCCCATTTGATACTGTGCTGCTAATTCTCATCGAGCGCCATTGCGGATGTGAATGGGCAAACTTCGGATTTTTAATCAGCTTGGAAAAGTGTTATCTGAATCCGTAGGAATGAATGTTGGAATAGCATTAGTCTTCTAAACTAAAACTATTGTGAGATTTTTTTACGAAACATAGCAGATTTTGTTTTGTTTCCAGCGTTAATGCGTTAATGGACAGTCCTCTGTGCCATTGTGGCTAAACATGAATAGAAGGCAGCTCAGTACTTACTGCATACTGTTTTATCCGGCCAAAGAGGTTTGTTGTTAAAACGGAGATAAAACGCTGAATAAAACGTGTGTGAATAAGCAATGATTGTAACCTAAATTCTAGCTTCTATATTATTTTTAATGTGGTATTAATTTGAAAGAAGTAGCTTTAATGTTTATTGATTTCTGCTGCACTAACAATCTGCTTATCTATTTGTAAAGGACAGAAACTTTATGGACTCATTACCATGGCGAACTCAGGAGGCGTTTGCTCCTCTGTTCAGTACTTGAAAAGGGTTTTCAGACCTTCGGTTCAAGCGGTGAATCTTACTGGACAACGTGGACTCTCATTCCACTTATTGATCTTGTTCTGGTTAATTCGGGTCTCTGGCTGTGACATATTTAGAGAAATAAAGTAATTACATCGGACCTGAGTGGCATACGTTCCTTTAATAAACTATTTCCATAAAAAATGTTTACTTGATGCGTGCTCCGCTTGGCAGAGCTGAATGAACGATCCTCCTGTTTATGGTGTATAATGTGTGTATTGTTCTTACGATTGTTGTCAGTTGGATCAATCATCAACTGTATACAGCACAAGTATCTGAGGCTCAGTTGTGAACAGGATGGACTTTAGATCATCTTCTGCTGTACCACATAGGTCACAGTGGAACTCTGATGTATGGCATGCATACGGAGACTGGCTTTCTAACGTGGTTTTTACCGTGAAGCAGAGTAAGAAGTACCATAGTCAAAGAAGTGAGAACAAACATCAATCCATTAAAAAAAACATACTCACATCAACACTCAACACAAATCTACAATAGTGAGTCGCTGAAGCTATTTTACCATCCATGCATGGGTCTACCTAAGGAAAGAAAAATGTTTATAACTTAGTTTTACGACGCATGCGTTGCTTTATATAGGCCTATACGTTCGACTTAACTGTCGGGAGGACACAGTTAAATACTCAGGCTGTGTAAGACACTAAGACAGCCCATCTGAGAGTTTTGCTTAAAAATAATTTTGAATCCAGTTAGGTCTGGGGACATACTGAGATTGTCGCTATCATCGTTATAACTATATAAGTAGGTGCGCATTAAGACTATAACAGTACTCCGTAATAATATTGTTCCTACCAGTATAATAAATATGCGTCACGTGACACTTTCCTTTACTATCTGACAGACCTGCCTACACAGAATATTCTGGAGTATTTTGTCCACATAATTTATGTTGAGTACACCATGCAATAGGCTCTTCACAGAAATTCAACTTCTATGCTGTGCTTCATCACACAAATATACATTATGGTAAGAAAGTACTCCTATAAATAGTAATGTTTTTACACATAATGTCTTCTATGTTAGACAGGTCTGCACTGCCAGACAAACCATTGAAGGATACGGAAGTGCTTCTGTGGTTACAGTATTTCCTGTACGTTTTTGGGTTTAGTCGACATATTTTATCAAATTCATTTTGGAGTGACTTTAGGAGAAAGTCCAAAATATCGCCTTCATATTCTTTATACCAACGTTTTTGTCTTTTCGTGACTTTCTTGTATTTAGATTTGGTCTGACATAGTGATTCCCTGCCACGGTCAGATTTAAAAGAGTTTTAAAAATCCTTCTGGCTTCTCAGTAATCCTTGAGAGCTTTGTGGCGTACACTGTTGATTAAAGGCTTGTCATGCTCACGTGACAGATAAGTGCTGTTAACACTAATAATTTTTGCATTGAACACAGATAAAATTTCATCGAGCATGGTGACAAAGCAGGGTAGCGCATTGAGAGTTTTAAAACAGCCAGAGAATACATACTGTTTTACCCTATCCAGATTTAAGCTGAGGCACCCACCTACAAGTTTTTGTGTTCATTATTCCATTTCACAGTGGATGCGAGTTTTCTTTTTTTTAGAGAGTTGTAAACTGGATTTGCTATTTAACAAAGCAAGGATATCGGCGCATGATCTGAAAATTGATGAAGTTTAGAATCGGAATTGATATTATATATGACACAAGCGATAATGTCACTAGTGCATAGTCAATAACACTGCTGCCAATTCTCCTGATAAAAGTCACTTTGCCTTCAGTATCCCAAATAGTCCGACCATTCATTATTCTATTGCAAATTGTTTTACACATACAGCTTCTTTTTTTTTGGACAAATGTACTACACACACAGACGTCTGAGTTCTGGCTTGGTGGAATTATTTCATTATTGTAGTCACAGACTTTGTATACGTCGGGTAATGTTGCATTAATCCCTTCTGTATGTACGACTATTTCAGTCTCGCAAACACACAGTTTGTTCTAAATCATTATACTTTAAATACTAGTTTTCAAATTTTTACAACATGTAGACAAATTGTTTTAGTCTGATTGGTTGAAATCACGTCTCGTGGCATTAAATAAAACAGGACGTTGCATGGTTTCTGTCTGCGGTGCAATAATAGTAAAGTCGCACCCTAGATCGTGAGACATTGAGAATTATTCCTCTGCATGTCAAAAGTATCTCCTCTCCGTTAACCAGAAAGCTAAAAAGCAAATGTCAGGCCCGTTTCATAGAGGATTACTCTGTAAATCTATTCCTCTAATATTTACCACAAATAATATATTGTGTAAAAACAAAAGTACCGTTTGTTTGATATAACATTCTTCGTGATTGAGAATGGAACTTTTTAGAAATACTTGAAGTTTGATAATGGAACTTTTTAGAAATACTTGATGTTTGAGGATGGAACTTTTTAGAAATACTTTAAGATTGAGAATGGAACTTTTTAGAAATACTTTAAGTTTGAGAATTGAACTTTATAGAAATATTTGATGTTTGAGAATGGAACATCATAATTTGTCAACTCCAGACATTTGATGTATTCAAAGATGAAAATATTCAAAGGCGAAAATGTTCGTCTCACGTCAATTAAAGTTATGTTACATGACAAAAACCAAATCACCTCAAATAGAGGAAACGTCATATTGAAAAACATAAATGACAACAACAAGTTATTGTCGAATACAATTTGACCAAGATCACTAAGATAATAAAAATTGACGTGACAAAATTGTGACAAAAATTGTAACGTGGTTTTCTCTGAAATCAGGTGATTTGATTAGCTGGTTAAACATGGGATCTAACATGTAGCGGTCCCAGGTTAAACATGGGATCTAACATGAAGCGGTCCCATGTTAAACATGGGATCTAACATATAGCGGTCCCAGGTTAAACATGGGATTTAACATGTAGCGGTCCCATGTTAAACATGGGATCCAACATGTAGCGGTCCCTGGTTAAACATCATTTCTAAACACTCGGTAATATCGTATCGACTTAAAACGCACTCGGTCCACCATAGTAGAGCACTTTCAGGTTTGCCAAAACGCTTTAACGTGACGAGATATCTGAAGCTGCCCACAGACACTTGTATCTAGCCAGTAGACATGCGCTCTCGGGAGACTACGTCATTCGCGTATATATATATATATATATATATAATAATACACAAGATGTGAAACGAGCTTTCGCAGTTATGCCCACAAACGATGAATAACGAAAAAATAACAACAGATAAAACTCACATGGACTCTTACATATCCGCCGACTTACTGGGGGTGTCATTTTGTAAAACTAAACATAGAAGATCTTGCAGTCGTCAAAAGTTTGTGCTTTGAGGTATTCCGTAGCTTCTATGTCCCTTGCAATGTTTTAAATTTAGACATTAGTCAACGCGCTTGCGCAGTTAAGGAAACTTTAGTTCTATAAGACACGCCCTAGCATGCATATGATAGAATCTCTCACGGCCTGGCGATTATTTAGGGTCAAAGGTCGCGTCTTCCAAATAACGAGAGTCTGGTGCTGCTAAGGCGCTGCTAAGGCGTGTCTTATAGAACTGAAGTTTCGTCAACCGCGCAAGCCCGCTGGCTAATTTCTAAATTCAAAAATGGCAAGGAGCTACCGAATATCGCAAAGAACAAACTTTTGACGACAGCAAGGGCATCTGTGTTTAGTTTTACAAAATGACACCTCCCAGTACGCCAGTGGATATGTCACGTCAAAGATTCCAGATGAGTTTTATTTAAGTTGATTTGTTGTTATTTTTACGTTATTCATCGTTTTTGGGCATAACTGCGAAAGCTCGTTTCCCATCTTGTGTATTATCGTATATAGTAACCATTGACGAATGACGTAGGCTCCCGAGAGCGCATGTCTACTGGCTAGATACAAGTGTCTGTGGGCTGCCTCAATGGAGAACGCTTTCACGTGAGCTAAGAGGAGATAACTGTTGCCAGGCAGAAGAATAATGACCAATCTCCCATTCTCTAGCGTTCAGCATTACAATTATTGCACGACATAGACAGAAATCATTGAACGATAATGCAATTATCTATTTATGCAAAGTTCTCACTCTGCATAATTTAGATACAGCTCACATCAATTGTGTACAATGTGCCATTAATTTTCTACTGCTGTCTACTATTCGAGGATCTGTCTTGATTACGTTGTCTATTAGCCGACTTTGGCCGTATCTTCATCGTCACAATAAAACAAATGTCATTTCGCTTTTATGTCATAGCTTTGTTTATTTTGCCACCACTTACTGAAGTGTGTTGAATGTTATTCAAAGTATTATTCCCTAGTGGTTAATATTTCACTTAGGTTTTCAGATGGTTATTACATGATTGTTTTTGTATGTGCTGTACACAATGATATTCACGGCCAAGAATAAAATATATTGAAATGTCGTATGTGATCTGCTAGCAGGTCGGTCGGGGACAATACGAAGTTAGAAAAACAGGATAAAAATGTTATTCCCATTTCATTTTTTTATTTTTTGTCCCGTTTTTTATTTGTATTTATATGTATATATATATCAATTTATTGCGGCTTGTTTTCCCCATGGTAAATATATTCCATATGAATTAGGCCTTCATTGATATGGCATTTATTGTCCTTGTAGCTGTCGTTTCATCCTGTAGAGCAATTCTTCATATTGGAATAAAGATTAACTGATTGTTTATGCATTTTTTTTTTTTTTTTTTTACTTACAGCCATCACGATGTCAAGCACGCCAATATTCTTAATTCAATGTGGATGATCTCCATAACGTTTTTATCCATTGGTTATGGGGATATAGTTCCAAACACGTACTGCGGTCGGGGAATCGCCATTCTGACTGGTCTCATGGTAAGTAGGTAGCACATCTCATCAAATAACCCAACATTCTCTGGCTCTCCTCAACTGAAGTTCCAGTTCAAGATTACATTGGGGTTTGCCAAGATGGCTGGAATAAGATCTATAAGTAGTATTGTTAAGCTGACCTATGTAATCTCTTAGTGTCGATGAACTCCCAAGCTATATACTCTTAACGACTTTTCTAAGACGTGTTGGCATCAAGCGAAACCAATGCCAAGGTACACAATCACTGAAGAATGTGTTGTTTTTCAATTTCTCGAGAAGTGATTGCTCGAGTCTAATTTCCGATTCAGGGGGGATAACCGGACAAGGCTTCCGGCTATGTGTCGATAGAGATAGGCCTCTCGAGTACTTCTGGATAATTTGCTGCCGCGTCGTTGAATTTTAATTATTTTCCTTGCAGGAATGTTTTACGCTTGGTCCCAACAGGAATAACTTTGCGATAAATGTACCATCCAAAGTAACCTTTAAGATAGGGGGCTAACTTAAAGAAAACACAGTCTCTAATCTTTTAGACCTTTTAATCACAGTTTTGACAAATCGCCTCCAGCGTCAAAATAATTCGATATACATGTAATTTAAACTGACTATGACTCTTTCGACAAGACCAAGAAATATACGAACAGTTCTGCAGTCTGCATTTCTGTTTATTTTAATTCCAGGAATGATTGTTAGCATAACGGCATCGTGTTTGATGTCCATCCAATGGAGCCTGATGTTATATATATTTTTTTTTCCTTATCACGCTTTCTTTACACTCAGTACAAAATTGAATAGGAAACTGTACAAATATGGAAACTAAGACAGCGGATATACAGTGTAAATCATTGCCGGAGTTCCTATGTAGCTATATCCAGCTGTTGGATCTGTATTATTAATCTCATTCTACAAGATCCTATGTGTCCACACATTTCTCTGTTGAACTATTGTCTGATCGATAACATCTCGCTGATAAGCCTCTGTCGTCTTTACAGATTAGCCACCGGTTTTTGTTTTTTTTTCTAATGCGGTATTGTGATCCAGGGTATAGAGTTTATAGCATATCCTTCCTATAGTCTCGGCTTAGTACAGGTCTATCTCATGCTAGGAAATCATGTACTTTTCAAACAATACAGGTGCACACAGTTCTTAGCATATGTAAAAAAGACTGTTATATTATAACCGATTTTTGACTTGCAACTTTTTTTTTCATTTAAATTCATATTTTAAGTTCCACTCTCTGCTTTTGTTGTTAAATATATATATACTCTCCCAAAAAAGAAACGCAACATTATTTTTTTTTTTATCCAAATAAGAATCTTCAACATCATTTTAAATACAGAAATAAGCATCACATTACATTGGAATTAAGCGTATATCCAAATCATCCCACAAATGTTCTATTGGGTTCAAATCTGGTGATTTGGACGGCTAGGGCAACACTGTTACGGTCTGGTTATTTAGAAACTCAACAGTAGCACGAGCTCTGACGTTTAGGTTGAAAGGGATGTGCACCAGTTGAGTTTTTCGGGTGCAGGATATGGCACCCCACATCATCACACTTCTTCCGCCAAAACTCGCTGTGAGAAGGATTCGAGTCTCGAAGTAAACAGCCTGTTGTGTTGAACGTTTGAAAATAAGACGGCTTTAATAAGTTTCAGTTCGTTCATCATACGATTCGAGTTTGCACGACTTGGTTTTCTAAACTCTCAGGCATGATTGAGTGGAGTTAGTCGATTCGACTAAAGGTACCATTATAATTTGTAGATGGTCAAGTACATCATTAAGGAATGTACAAAAAAAGCTAGAACCAAAGAATCATACCAGCACATTTTGGGTTACAGTTTATTGGACTATGTTTTAATATTGTGCCTCTCTCTGTTCACCAGGGTGCGGGTTGTACGGCGTTAGTTGTGGCAGTGATCGCCAGAAAATTAGAGCTCAGTAGAGCTGAAAAACATGTTCATAATTTTATGATGGATACACAGTTATCAAAAAGGGTAAGTTGACAATTCAAATCCAATTGTTTGTTTTGCATCACAATGTTATCATTGGTATAAAGGTTTTACCGGTTTGTCTTTCTCGTATTCTGTGCCACCATTGTCTGGAACAGAGTCATTAGTTATGTCTCCTACATAAACAATAAAACCATTCATTGTTAGTCTTCACTTTGAACAGAATTCGCTTTGTGTTCTATGGCGAATCTTGTATTCTATACGATTCTGACCCTGGGGTCCAAGCTTCCATAACCAGTGCAAGCACACGTAATCTGTTTCTTTCTCCATACCTTTAAACGGTATATAGAAAGCAGTCTTCAATATCTGGTTATTAAGAATGACTTTTTGGCTTCAAAGCAAAAGAAGGTTTTATAATTTAATGTTTGGTCTAATTGAACGCTTTACAGGCTTAATTGATCAGGTATCAATAAATGAAGATTTTTTTCTACAGTTTTATAATAAATGAAACATTATTTACTTGAACGTTCCCTTTCTTTTTACAGTTAAAAAATGCAGCTGCAAATGTTTTAAGAGAAACGTGGCTAATATATAAATATACAAAACTAGTTAAGAAAGTCAACGCAAGTAAAGTCCGCACACATCAGAGAAAGTTCCTTCATGCGATACACAGGTATGTTATTTTGTTTGCTAACAAAGAACACTTCAAACAACTTTTCTCCGGATTTATGTTCTTACAGATCGTTTCTTTATATGATTGGAATAAATGAAATCAATTAACCTGATTTAAGGAGCCATATATAATATGTCTGGACACCATTGATGATTAGGCTCCCAGTTGTGGCTGCGTTCGGCTGTGCATTGTGCTGATGTACTCCATCAAGATTTAAAGTTTTGTCATAAAAGGTAACGCTCTCAGTGGCTTGGATGAGGGGTGGGTCCATGTCGAGGAGGTTTCTTCTTAGCTTTACAAGGGAATGTCAAGTCGTCTTACAATTAAAAACTGTTGAAAACCTCAAAAATCAAACAGCCAGTAGATGAATGAGGAAAACGTCTATAACGTCATTACTTCCACTTACATAAACGGGGGTTAGTGGACAGATAACAGAACTATAAACGATAATCATTCATATTCCAATTGTTTTCAAATGCACTTTTAATTTTATTCCCTTTTGTATTATAAGATGTTCAGATTGTACCATTTCTCATTCACAGTCTTCGGCGAGTGAAGCTTGACCAACGAAAACTGACAGAAAACCAAAATACATTAGTGGACATGGCAAAGGTACTTTGTAATCTAACATTGTCTCATTTAATGATTTGGAAATAACATTTATTTTTTTTAAAAAGTGATAATATTTAGAGCATGGGTTGTTGCTTATATCATTTATATATCATTAACACACTATTAAAGCAACTATTTTACCTCACTATGTCTGATGGGTTATCTTATCTATATAATGTAAAATAATATCATCTAACGTATACATGTATTATTATTCCCGTTGATGACGCTCAAAGAATAGATAAAAAAAACTTACTACTACAATGAAAGATACACATGGACACATGATGATTCAATATTTTGGTTATATGAATCTTTTATTGGAGTCGTAAGTTTACACTTCTTTGTAAATGTAAGAAATGTTGAAAACGTATAAACTTTACAAGTTAAATCTTTGTTCATCTTGGCATTGCTGTTGCATAGTATAGATTGTATATGTATCACAACACCAAAACAGAAGCGCACCGCGTCTGGCATAACCCCAGTTCCCAATGTCACTCCTAAATGTCGCCACACCCAATACTCATATTAATATCCAGTCTCACAAACCTCCTGGAATTTCTTGGTTATTTAAAGGCTGGCTAGAATATATTAATACCTCCTATAAATATTATAATGTCTATTGTTATAGTGGTTGTTACCATGCAAGTTCCGCTTTGTATGGTCATTCAGATATAACTAATACTTGTGCATATCAATTCAATGGTATCAAATGTCTCTCCTGAAAATTGCAATATATAGATGATATATTGACTACTAGGTGGTTGTTGGGACTATGTCACCCTCAATATATGGACCCAAAATGGTTAAGATAATAGTGATTTTCAACAATTTCTGAGTCCGAATCCTGGTTGAATCTATCAGCCACGCTTAATGAGTTATTAACTGAACGTCAAGGGAACCTTTACCAGTGTTTACCTGCAAGGTATCCTTGCCAATCCATGTTATTATTAAATCTTACATAAGACTGTTTAATCGACTGTGACAATACACGCGTTTAGTTGGAAAGTTGAAAACATATCGATTTGTACCCTTTAATAATGTGATATAATTTGCCTTCCAAACGTACGATGTGTGCATTTAAAGCCTTCCTAAAGTGTGATTCGTTTCCTTTAAAAAGTTTGAAAGTGGAGTATTTCAACGAACAAATCTGAACTTACCAAATTGAATGGCATGGGAATTGCCATTAAGGAATTCACACTTTATGTCTTTAACTGGCGAGAAAACAGTCTGTAATGGCTACTTCAAAGAGCATATAATCACTGAGACTTGATTTATTTGAAGATGATGAAGTGCTGACCATTATTGGCTAGCGCCTGTGAAAATAATTACAATAAAGGTGAAAAGTGTAGAGAGTGAGTTAGCGATAATTCTCGATAGCACAAGGTCTCGAGTTACCAGAACTTACACGAGTTTCTAATTACTGGAATTCTTTCACAGAAAATAAATGCATGCTGTTTGAAATTGTGTAAGCTGATATCCCAGAGCACATTTCTATATTATCAAAACTTACACAAAATCACAAAAAAAAACATATCACCTCTATTGACCTCCAAATATCAATTAACCCTTTGTAAGAACAATCCTCACTGACCCAATTACCATACATTGTCTTAATCATCTCAACATTTCATTGTTCCTTTATCGCACTGCTTATCCATATTATTGTTTAATCCCCACTGACCAATGTTAGACAGAACGATTATTAAGGAGAAGAATAATGATAACTGATGTATTAATCATTACATAAGCACTAAGTGGTTGAATACTATTGGTCTTTTGTAATACCATAATTTGGTACTCGCCTAAAACTCTCTACCTTTGACAAAGTTTGCCGAGGACTTCGTTTAGTGTAATATGTGATAGGGGAGACAACTTTGTCAAGAATTAAATTGTTCAAATGTCACAGAAACCCTTCCAATGAACCTGTCTACCACTCATAACCTCTGTCTGTCTCTGCATGACTTGTCTTTGTTTGCATGAATTTGGCTTCCAGCTGCTTGGCTGTGTTCTTGGGCATGCTTCACGAGGGAGACGGGGGAAATTGGAATCGTTAATTCATATAAGACTCGTGTTAAATACTCAATTCAAATTTTATTTTCCAAAAAAATGTTTCGCATAAAGCCAAAAAACTAAATAATGTACATGCTGAGTGTACGCTTGTTTTTTGTTGATATTGTTATTAGTGCACTACAAAATGGAAGATTATTAACTTTCCTTGAATTTGTTTACATCGTGTTTTTTAAACGTACAACTTTCACTGGCACGTTTCCTTTCCGTTTCCCTTTTCTAGCACATAGCAATGGCCGGTTTGGACTCCGCTCACAGCGTCTATATCTCAGTACCATTCGTAGAGTACAAGCAGGTTTGCCTTTACCAATGTCATATTAACCCTCGCACTCGCTAATAGTCGAGTGAGTGGCTAATAAGCATGCGCCCGTAGCCTTGTAGCTTTACTACGCATGGGTGTGGTGGAGTGGCAACAGATAGTGTGTTTGCATGGCGCCTAGACAATCTTATCTGCATGACTTCGTGCTAACAGTGTGGCATGAAGTGTTAAGAAGTTTGGTCGGTTGTTGTTGTTATGGGTTTCTATGAGTGCTTCTATTCACACTTTTTGTTAACTAATTCACAGCCAGATTAATATGGTGAAGGTTTCCTTGCTGCATGGTTCTCTCGATCTGTCCCTCTACAGATTCGGTATTTTGTTTATAACTCTTGACGTGCTCTTGTCCCATCCAGAATTTACATTAGTCAAAGTCTGCAAAGTTACCCGCGTACTGGTTATATTTTGAAAGATCAGAATTATTGGACTTGGGCCAGAAATAATCAGGTTTTCAGATGATGTGCCTGAGGCCAAGCTGGCTTTGCCAGATGTGTATTCCGACACAGAACCGCATGTGGCTGTCTAAATGCATACAAACTTTACACGTTTTATTTGCCCCAACGTCTTGTATGAAATGAAAGAACGGTTGAAATGACATGCCTGACCCTAAACATGTTGTGTTTATCTTGCTGTACTTCCGTTCATATTGATATTGATAAAATAAACACCTTTTCATGCAGAATACATTTATTTGTTATGATTTTGAACAAGAAGTCGTTGTAGTATAGCGCAATGTATTGACAGTCTGATTCTGGAAACTCAGAGTGCACAATTATATCATGTTTTGAAAATGATAGTATTGCTATGCTTAACTTTGTATCACAATTTCTATTCCGTTCATTTTTTTCTCTGTTAATTAGCCTAGTCTGGCAATGTAGTTGTAAAGAACCAGCATGGTCATTTGGAACATCAGTAAAATGTTATATACATCAGATTTAGCATTAGCATGCTCACTAGGTACCTTGCTTGTGAAATGGGGTATTTTTTTGTATGCTCAAGACTGTTGTGAAAGCTCTCTCTCTTATTTCTCCGCTGGGACTGCATTGTTTTTGCCGGTTGAACTTTGGGCAGTGATGTTTGGTCGGAAGCCAAGTATTGTGTTTTGTTAATCTTCCTGTCATTGTTCCTAACATCTATGTTTTCTACCTCCCTGTCAACCATTTAACACCAACTAGTAGTAGCACATCATCCGAGGACAAATGCAATATAATTCCTGTCACTTTTTCGTAATAATCGGATTAAAATCAAATCTAAAATACTAAGATCTGACACCGAGGTCTATTAAATGATGTTAAAAAGGTCGCACATTCTGATTTCATAAAAAGCCGCCATCTCGGCTGTCCAATAAAAAGGTTGAAAATGGCCAGGAAGAGTCAGTGTGTCTGCGGAAATATTTGCCATTTACAAACCAGGTTTTTCAAACGCCTCTGTATTTTTTCGACGTGATAGATTACTTGATACTCTTTGGTAGACATTGTGTTCAGACATTAATTGCGACAGACAAGCATGGGTAGTTTTTTTAGATCTAACTTTAATCAGGTTGTTTGTCTTAATAAGGAATTATGTAACCCTATCTAAATAAACGAATAATATATTGTAAGAATTGTGGTTTGAATAGCAGGTTTGGAAGTATAGTAAGGCACTTTTATAAAGGCACTAACATAAATAGACTTAATCACAAACGGTTCTGCTATAGCAAACAGGCCCATAGACCCCCCTCTCAGGCGCTGATATTGTGTTTGAGTTACATTAGAGTGCCTGAATTCTAAAACCTAACATCTACAACGTAACATGGGATTACATGGCTGGTCTGATTGAAGGCTGCTCAATGGAAATGTAATATTTTATATTTTCCATAGAACAGACTTTATTGTTAGGCTGTCCTTTTCCATGTAAAATAAAAGAAACACTTGTAAAGCTTTAATGCACAAACGATAACGGTTTTGGCTCTTGGCTGGCAGAGATTTTCCCCTTGTTAAATTTAGTGTTTATACCAGTGCCCTGTTAGTACGACAAGCTATATGACTGGAAGGGTAGGGTCTTGTTTTAGTACACGAATCTCTTATTGACTCTATATGTGTTGTCAGTACAAGAATGGTAGGATAGAGGGGACACCGTATTATATCTGTGCTCAGGGCATAAGTTGGGCCTGAGCGTGTATTGCCTACGTTGCTAAGATTGTTTGTACGTTAATTACTTCCCGGTTTTTTCCCACAAAATATGCTGGCCTATATATGGTCTGTGGTTGAGATTTAATCTTTTTGATATAACACCATATAGATGAATAAATATGTAAATATATCAAGAAATAAATAAAAAATAAACGGCATTATGTTGAAGTTAATACAAGCATGTGATTTGCATATGTGACTCAATTCGCCAATATAATTTATAATTTGTAACCTACCGCCAAGTGTTAACTTTCACACAAAGGTGATATATTGCATTTGTCATTATGACTTTCTTCTGTTTCTTTAGCTATTAACCTTGTCTTAACTAATCGACTCCAACGTGTAAACGTTTAATTTTGTTCATAATGCAATCCAACTCTCTGATTAAATTTCTTTCTCTAAAATTATGGGATTTTATTTTTGCTGCTTAGATTATTAGTTTCTTTGAAATATTTCATTTTCCTTTGGTTCCTGTGTAACTTCATCAATTTGTATTATAATTCAAACTTCATCATCATAAAATCTTGTCATTATAACAAGTTAAATTTTGTATTGTAAAGAGTAAATAACGGATGGCATGTTTAAGCGCTTGCGCCAGTCTACGCCAATTTCAGGGTCCAGGCTTTATAGACACTACAAACGGAGTGTACTAATATTGATTAAATATAACTTTTAAGAATATTGTTTTTTGCTTTTAAGGTTAAAACATTTATAACATATCCATTTACTTGTAGATACAATGCCATATTCAGGATATGGTATCAGAAATGCACGGTAACCAAGGTAGCATAGAGAAAAGGGTACAGAGTCTGGAAGAGAAGTTAGGCGGTCTACAGGTAACCTAGCAGGTTTATTCTCATAACTCATTCCACTGTCATTCTTTCTAAATATGATTATCGGTATCAACTTGATTTGTCAATTTATTGGACTGTATATTTAGCATGTAGACTTTGGGCAGCATTCCACAGAGCAATCTCCTCACATCTACTACCATGAACTTATCATAATAACTCAGTTTGCTATCCTTCTAGTCTTATTTCATCAGTTGTTATTTCATGAATTTAGCTCTCCATTTTTCTTTGTTTCATTGTATAGACTCAGCTGAACCAGTTGCCAACTATTATAGCTCGATGTTTGACAGATCGCCAAGATCTGCGTGATCGACCAGATACTCGATCCTCATTTGATGGTGTCAATCCAAGACGATTTTCACCGCCTCGGAGGAGAAGACTTCCAGTGTTTCAACTACCTGGCTCTAATGGATCAAGTCAACTGTGATATATGTGATGAACCATGCGAAATTCATCCATAGGCAATCTGGGTGCATTGGGTTCGTAAGCGAGAAAACCAATGTACATGGTTATGATTGCTATATACATATTGGGGTCAGGTTTTCACAATTGCCGTCAGCGACATTTGATGCAAATATCCTTAACCCTGACGAAAACCACCGATACCGTTTACTATTCCCGAAAGCAGGTAATGAACGAAACCAGGGTAGCGTCTAACAGAATTCAGATTGCAGTGACAGAACCTATAAGGACGGCGGCAGGACCGCATCAAAATGGCTGGGCTCCTGGTGTCAGTGACATTACCTATTATGACGGCGACAGGACCTCTCGTCACTATGGATGGGCTCCTGATTTCAGTGACGGGACCTATGATGACAGCGACAGGATCTCTCATCACTATCGCTGGGCTTCTATGATAATGTTCATGTTATTGAAATGACCTGTAGTGTCAAAAACCAAGGGTCAGCGCTGACCTTGAGCGGAACTGATCAGGTTGATTCCATAAGTACTTTTCAAGGAATGGAGACAGAAAGACTGCTGCGAGAGACCACCCATTTAATTCTAATGAAGTTTGTTTACAGCAGCTGATTAGCTGCCTGATGTTCAATCGTTGTCCCAATGCCTGGACAAATATAACATTTAAGCGACATTCCACTGGTTTGTTAACTATGGGTCATGCATACCCAGAAGCTTAAGATTTTATGTCACTCTTTCAGTGAATTCCGGCAGCTCTAGCTATTGATTTTTAGAACTTGTTACTTTCTCTCCAGTCTCGTAATATCCAATGATGTGGCAGTACAACGCCTTCCGTCCCACGATCTCGATATGACTACAGAGCATGCTTTTCGGCTTCTCAGATACTTTGTCCATAATTTAAGATGTTTCTTGTATTTGCCTTTATATATTTAGGGTGTTCCTTGCGTAGGTTTGTGTGGAAACCAATAAGGGTGTAGAAACATAGTTCATTCATTAAGGCATCATAGAGGAACAGCAGCATCTGATTCAAAACTCTGCTAACACTGGCGTTCACATCTAAAACCAAAGATTGCAGATTAATTGAGGAATCGCGAGTTCTTTGTAACTTGTTAAGTTGCTGTCTCAACTGTTCAAACTGAAAGTGAACAACCAAAAGTGACAATCTTCATTGTAATGCACAACCATGGTGAAACGTCTGTGATATGAACAGTTCAAATGTCAACATTATAGATACACATATATATATATATATACAAACATATATTGTAAATACCTTAGTTAAAGCTATCTCATTACTCTTTAATGAACTGACAGAAACACAAGATAGAATTAACACGTGCTTTTGCCTGTCAAGGGAGACAATCACTGTCCAGATTAACCTTAATCTGGTATAGGGCTGGAGTTAGCTCCCCTAAGCACTTAGTTAGCTTTCGGTTTTACTGCAGTCTTCCATTATTTTACTCTCAAAACTTCAATTGGACATGATTCATACCCTTTTTTGTAATGAAATTCCAAACATATAATATTAAATTGCGTGATTTTAATCTTACCTAATTGACACTAGAGAGAAGAAGCTATATTGGTTTCTACATTTAATATAACTTATTGTGAACACTCCCAAATGGGTAGCACAATACAGAGTTAAAAACCCTGTGATTATTTCACTACACACTCTGTGATATAAATGAGGATTAATATTATTTTATACCAGGACTTGCGTCTGGTTGAAGACTTTTTGTGTATAACACGAATGAGAGTGCAAGGTATATTTGAATTAATTGGCTCGACTGTGAGTTGAAAGTGAATGAGAGTGTCCCGTTGACAGTTGCCCGGTTAGGGTACTTTTTGTTTGCCTACAGTCTGCTCGTTCGTTTATCCGTCCCAATTTATACTCCTAAGCTATCTTTCCATTTTGCAACATAGGTTAATTAATATACATGATGAAATATTTATTGTAAACCCATTTTCCTTACAACTTTGATTTTTTCGTCTTTACTCCTAAACCACCTGTGTTAATGCGATATCTCAAGATTGTACCATCAACACATAGTACATTTTTTTTCACAGTTAACTTGTACGGTAGTGGGGTATTTGCATAGTTGCAAGTTCTTTGTCCTTAACATTTTATTTATTTAATTGTTCTACATGATAAAATCTTATTTACACTTCCTTGGCCAGGTTATTGTGGGAGAAAACTGGGTACATCCCAGAAACCCTGCGGCCCAAAGTAGTCAGAGCATAGAGTCTTCAGAACGTATGCCGATCCACCATGGCGGCGGCAAAATAAAACATCTTCAGTTGTCTTTTTCTGGGGCAGTTTCTATTAGGTTACGCTTTCTATTATTTTATTCAGGGTTAACCAGTCAAGGAACAATGCTTTTTTATTTTTTTTATTTTTTATTTTGTTTGCTTTTAATTGTTTACTTTTTTTTTTTTTTTGCTTTGAATTGTTTACTATTTTTTTTTTTGTTTTTTCTTCTTTTTTTTTTTTTTTTTTTTGCTTGACAGAATGATTTTTTGGTTATCAGTTATATGTGTCCGTATTCCACATCATGAGAGTTAAACCGCCTTTACATGGGATAAAATTCAGTCATCGTATCTTGAGCCTCTGTAGCTCAGTCGGTAGAACTTTCCCTGTCAGTCAAAGGTCCCAAGTTCAAAACGCGGTGGAGGCATTCAGTTTTTCATTCCTTACATTTATCATACAAAAAAAATATTACTCTGTTACAAATATAAACCTCGAAATAACCTTTCAAGATGGCAGCATCATTGTGGAGAGTAGTGTAATTGACACTCCCCCAAACCTCTCACAACGTAGAGGAGACGTGCAATTAAAACTTGGTTGTTGTGAAGTCCTATCGAGCCTTTTTGTGTTTACTGAGAGTTAACAAACTGTATATTTTCAGCTATATTTTGTTCGTTTGTTGTTATTTTTATTCTGAATGGTCACATGATGCTGTTGACGAGTGTGATTGGTTAATCTAATGATAGCTTCTCGTTATTGATTAAGAAGGCTTATTTTCGTACAATTCCACTGTATATGACAAACAAATCCCGTTATCAAAGATTAAAGAATTGTTATCACGTGAAGAAGTATGATTGGTTGTTTTTTACATACACAATGATAACACGAGGCCACGGTCGCTTGGTTCGCATATGCCGGATAGTAAATTAAATAGTTATTGTTGTTGTTGTTGTTGTTTAAGAGTTTATTGGCGTTTTCCAATTCCGTAAGGAAATGATTTACGCCACAACAATACGTT
>JARFOD010115699.1:0-15013 GCA_031763545.1 Mopalia muscosa | reverse complement strand
GTTGCCCAACAAAGGAGGCCTTATCTGCTATGTAAGCATCTAGTTTGCATCTCGCCTTCATACATTTTGAGGACCTGTCTGGCACTGTTACGGGGCGATTGTGGTATTTCCTTCTGGAAGCTGATTATAGCCCCTGTTTTAATTTGTAACTGTTTAGTTGACTAAGGATTTGGATTTGATTTGGCGAAGAAGTCGCCAAGAATATCCCCTTCGGATAAAGGCCTTCGACAGGCAACAGAACAGGCCTAATTGAAGGTATCTAGAGTGCTAGAATTTCTGTGAAAACTTATTACTTGTGATTTAATAATTCCCTTGGAGGTATGGGGGTGATTTAGCATGAAGTAGTTGGTGGATGTCTGTGGGCTTTAAAAAAAACGCCTTAAAATCCAAAGACTACTGCATGTAAACTAGGACCCTTGTATACTGTAACATCTAAAAAAATGTACACTATCAAAGCTAATATTGGGCTGGGGTTTAATGTTAGGATCGTGCTGATTAAGAGTAGCAATGAAGAGATCAAGATCATCTCTGGAATGCTGCCATAGTATGAATATGTCACCCAAATATCTAAGATACAACAGGGGCTGCTAAGCACACTTTCCAAGGGCTTCGAGTTTCCTTTCTGCCCAAAAAATAGAAGCAAAGTTGGGGCTAAACCTTTTACCCATAGCACAACCCTTAATTTTCTGGTATATTTGGTCATGGAACTCAAAATCGTTACTTTACTAGCTGAGCTCTAACAATTTCAATATTTCAGTAGTTGGACGACGGGGGCTGGGATACCGCTCAAAAGCATTTTTAACAGGACAAAGTCCGGCCTCAATATCGATATTTGTGTTGGCCTACATAGATTCTACGTCAAGTGTAACGTCTTGATCAACCTGAATTTTAGATAACTTACTCAAAAGTCCACAGTATTTTTAATAAAGCTGGGATGTCTGTTAGCAATTGGTTTGAGGTTATATATAAACGCTGACAAATGATTGGTGTATATATGAAAGCAGAGTACATGCTGGGTGTCCCTTTCTTTATCACAATAGTGAAAAACGTTAAATAAATCGAGAAGAAAACATATCTAGAAATATTGACACACAAGTCATGTGACTTTCGGCAAAATTTTTTGAAAATATTTTCTTCAAACGTCACTTGTAGTTTATGTTGGCATGTATCTTCGTTATTTTTGGATAACACTTTATTAGTTTGAACAGATTCTAGTTCAGAAAATTTTGCAGGTTAAAACATGTCTGGGAATCAAACCCACACACCTCAAAGTTAGGCACTGAATTGCCAGCAGTAAATGTCAAGGCGAGGTGGCTGAGAGGTCTATATTGCCAGCATTTACAGAGCTCTGGCGATTCAGTGCCTAACTCTGAGGTTCATGGGTCTGATTCCCGGACAGGTTTCAACCTGCAAGACTCCAATCTGTTCAAAGTTAAAGAAAGTGTTATCCCAAAATAACAAAAATATTGTCAATCTTCATTTTGTAAAAGGCACAATAAATTATTTTTCAAAATATTTTCACAATAGTCAAATCAGAGGCAAAACTCCCCCTCACCAAACATCACAAACTGCTCATCTGGAATAGGGTATTTCTATTCAATTTTATAGGTTATTGCATGTATAATATATTTATTATGCTCTTAATGTTAACCATTGCATTATATATTTTATGTTTGAATACTATTTTATATAAGAATGTAGCACACTGACACAGGGATGTTGAATAATCAAAAAAACTTTGTGTTATAATCTTAAATATTGTTATTTTTAGACAATGGCTTATGAAATCAGCATATTGTGCACAGGCGATGCCGAACCATGGGCTCTTTTCTTACAAAACAAACTGTCAGAGGAGAAATATGACTGTTCTGTCACAGTTAAAACGTTATCTGAGTCTGGTGATTTGGATGATGTGAACTCTAAAGAACATAGAGATGCTCAGGTCCAGGTTTTGTTGCTTTCACCTGATTTTCTGAAGCCGTTCGAGGAGACTACCACAGAGGACGATTGGCCCCATTATAGTGGTCTCTTCCCCCGACAGCATCGCTCAGTTGTCGTCTTTTGTGGCTACGAGGAGGATGATACGGACATGCTAGAAATTATGTCATCACAGTTTCGAAGTTTTAACAAATGGGCAAAGTGTATAGCAGGCCAACGTGAAGGTGATGTTAGTTTAATTTTGGTGACAATATTCCGGGTGTTAGAGGCAGACATAAGTAATGGCACTGACTCCGGCTTTCCTGAAGATGATATTTATTCCATTCCCCCGGAGCCCAGATCTTTGGAAGAAACAGCCTTCAAAATAGTACCAGAGCATATTACCACGGTATGTGAATAGATATACATTTCACATTGATATTGCATGTATCTTTCACAATGTTTGCTTAAAACATGGTAGAAACTATCCTATCTGATTCCAATAGAAGTAGACAAGTTAAGCACATAGCCAGATTAAATGATAAAAGTGTTGAAGGTACCAAGGTTAATATGGCTATGTGCTCAGCTTAAGACATGTGATGTCTGTGTGTGTGAGATTCTAGCTGATTGTATGAGAATCTGTAGAGACTGATGTATTTGAGCACAGAAATTCAGCATGACGTCTCATTGTCTCTGTATATGTTAAATAGGTGTAGAGCAACATGATGTTCAGGCAATGACCTTGTGTTGATGGGAAAGGTCTAATTTCAGTTCTGACCCCCATATAGCACTGACAGGAAATACCGCTTTTGGCACTGACAAGTTAAGTCTCCTTTCAGCACTGACAAGTTAAGTCTCCTTTCAGCACAGACAAGAAATACACCCTTTTAAGTTGTGATAGGACTACCCCTCCTTTAGCACTGACAAGAAATACACCATTTTGAGTTGTGATAGGACTACCCCTCCTTTAGCACTGACAGGAAATACACCCTTTTGAGTTGTGAAAGGACTACCCCTCCTTTAGCACTGACAAGAAATACACCCTTTTGATTTGTGATAGGACTACCCCTCCTTTAGCACAGACAAGAAATACACCCCTTTAAGTTGTGAAAGGACTACCTCTCCTTTAGCACTGACAAGAAATACACCCTTTTGAGTTGTGATAGGACTACCTCTCCTTTAGCACTGACAGGAAATACACCCTTTTAAGTTGTGATAGGATTACCTCTCCTTTAGCACTGACAGGAAATACACCCTTTTAAGTTGTGATAAGACTACCCCTCCTTTAGCACTGACAAGAAATACACCCTTTTGAGTTGTGATAGGACTACCCCTCCTTTAGCACTGACAAGAAATACACCCTTTTGAGGTGTGATAGGACTACCCGTCCTTTAGCACAGACAAGAAATACACCCTTTGAGTTGTGATAGGACTACCCCTCCTTTAGCACTGACAGGAAATACACCCTTTTGAGTTGTGATAGGACTACCCCTCCTTTAGCACTGACAGGAAATACACCCTTTTGAGTTGTGATAGGAGTACCCCTCCTTTAGCACTGACAGGAAATACACTCTTTTGAAATGTGATAGGACTACCTCTCCTTTAGCACTAACAAGAAATACACCCTTTTAAGTTGTGATAGGACTACCTCTCCTTTAGCACTGTCAGGAAATACACCCTTTTAAGTTGTGATAGGACTACCCCTCCTTTAGCACTGACAGGAAATACGCCCTTTAAAGTTGTGATAGGACTACCCCTCCTTTAGCACTGACAAGAAATACACCCTTTTAAGTTGTGATAGGACTACCTCTCCTTTAGCACTGACATGAAATACACCCCTTTGAGTTGTGATAGGACTACCCCTTCTTTAGCACTGACAAGAAATACACCCTTTTAAAGTTGTGATAGGACTACCCCTCCTTTAGCACTGACATGAAATACACCCTTTTGAGTTGTGATAGGACTACCCCTCCTTTAGTACTGACAAGAAATACACCCTCTACATCCTATTGATTCAGTTCATGATTCAGTATACACAAATTTATATTCAGTTCAATTTGTTAAGGACTCTTACTGCTCGTCAGGGGTGAAATTTTTTGTTGCTTTTCTGAAATCTTCTTTTCACAATCTTGATAATGCAACAAGTTTGACCCAAAAATTTAGTATTTTGGAAAGTTTTTTTTAAGTTTTAAATTGTAAAATACGTGCCTCAAAGATTATGTATATCGAAGGGCGAAAGGGATTAATGAGATTATCTCACTGACTACCTCCACTGACTACCTGCTGACTATTACCACGAACCAATTAGCGAAAGGTCAACAGATCAATTACTGGCATATGTAAGATTTTGGAGTTAAAACTGCCATTAAATGACATTGTTTTAAAATTATGTACTAAAACAATTAATGCAATTGATCAAACTATATTTCGTCTATTCATTCAATTAAAATAAAAAACATGTTTTTAATTAAATTTATTGGAGTAATCTTGAAACAAACCAGAGTTCAATCACATACATACATTTAGGCTGTTTTCTCAGCTTTCATTTTTCTTGATTTTTTTGATTGAAATTGTTTATTTCTGGTACACTATTTGCACTAAGAGTTTGAAATTTGGCACAGACAATCTTGAAGCCATTATCTAAAAAACTGTCGTGATGTTTTTTTATAAGCTTATTGATTTTCGTTTTGAAGATATTTAGCAAAGATTTTTTTAAGGGCAGATTTTTATTTTTTACATACATGTATATTTTAATCAATTGTTCAAAAACTAACTTGAATTTAGAAAAACTCTATGACAGTTTTTAAATTAGGAAAAACTTTTATAGAAACTTTTAGTGCTTTTTATATGCCTACTAAGGTAAATCTATAGCCTGTAGGCTACTACTTAGCATCACTGAATTGAATTGAAGAATAGAGAATGGAAAAATATAATCTAGAATCGAACTGAATCAAATAAAGGTCAAATCCAACCCTACCTGTTACATTGTGAGTTTTGGTATTTAACCTGTGTATCAACTTCACCCTACCTGTTACATTGTGAGTTTTGGTATTTAACCTGTGTATCAACTTCGCCCTACCTGTTACATTGTGAGTTTTGGTATTTAACCTGTGTATCAACTTCACTCACACACAATCTAGTTAAGGTTATTTTTTTTGGTGATTATTTTCCTTGGTTCAAGTTTGTGGAACACATGATAGTCTTGGCTATCCTTGACTTTACACACATTAAATTTGGATACTTTATTTCGAGTTTATTTAACATTTTAAATTTTTTTTTCGGGGTACAATTTTTTTCATTAGGTCTTGCTGTACTACCTGTACGGTGTACCCCTTGGTTGATTTTCAGAAAACCTGTTGTATTTAGTCTCTTACGCAGAAAATATACATTTGTACCATATATATGTACATATATTTTGTGAAAGCTTGAATACTCAGGATTACAAATATATGAATGTGGTGAAAATCCAATTATTATTTCTCAAAATATTGCAAAATGAGTAAATGTCACCAGAAAAAAATAGACTTTATTTTTCATGATTTATTTCTGGAATAATGATAAGACTCAATAAATTAGTTGACCAAGTAGACTAGTCTTTTAAAAACTGATGCCTAATTTTTTTAGGATCCCAGGGGATTTTGTTGTCTATCCCACTTGGGAAAGTCTTACAAAAATGTAAAATACAACTTTCAGAAAACATTAAAAGAAAATCAAGGAAGAGCTTCTAATAAACGAGGCAATCCTCATTACATATAAGCTTATATAATAATAATAATGTTTATTGCATTTAAGACCATAGGTCTGAATATATTATGAATACAAACAAAGTATTAGCTTATATATATTAATTTTGGTGTTGACATGCGCATAGAATCATGTATTTAACAATAGTTGGCGGCGTTTGCTAGCAACATATATATACTTCATTAAACAATTTAAAACATTTACATTTGTTGTAGACATCAACAGGTTGAATCGGTTGAGGGACCTATTAGTTATGTACTTCTGAGGCAAAATGTCCTGTCTCAAATCTTCATAACTTTGACAAATAAACAAAAAATGGTACCGGTTTTCGATAGTATTATTTGAACATATACAACACATTCTAGACTCCCGGGGTAAGTCTCTAAATCTCCCAGTGTCTACTTCGAGACCTAGCGTGCCAACTCTAAATTTGATAAATTCTCTTGTGAGCCTTTATGTCATTAGTTTATTATTTCAGAAAATGAGCCACATTCAAATTGCAGTGGTCACCATTTAGATGTTTTGTAGTTACAGTTCTCGGTACTAAGACACTCATTTCTTCGACAGCAATTCACCACCCAGTAGTACCAGACATTGCCTTTCATGTTGAAATGGTAGCGTCAGTCCACATCATTGTTTGCATCAATATTATTTATAACGTTCTTAACTCTAAAGAATCAGCATTGAGCTGTCTCAAGTTTGTGAGCAAACAAATAGAGAGTTCCGTAATAAACACACTCTTGTTCAGATTATGATCGATCGAGAATGGGGCAAATTCTATGCTCTGTCATTCGAGCCTTGTGTTCGTCATATAGCAACCCCATCACTTGAACAACGAAGTACAAAGGTTGGACGGCCAATACCAAAATGTAGTCGTCTCCGTTATTACTCTCCTTAGTGTAGCCTCGAAAGCGAGAATCTATGTGACTAGAGCCCCATCTCTATCTTTGCTAGTCCCGCTGACAAGCTCTTTACTTTACTGTCTGACACGGCTTTTTCTACCAATCTACTTATTATTCAGACACCCCATTTCAATGGCTACAATACCAGGGAAAGAGGTTTCATGAAAATGACAATGCAATACTCTTTTTTCATTTCCATAAACGTTTTCTTTTTATTTTTCTCTTGCCAATCTTAGGAAAAAAAGTCAATAATGCTCAAATTAATATATATAGAAATATGTGTTAGGAAAATATAGAACCCTGCTAAAGCTCCGGTGGAAACTAAAGAATGTCCGTCAAAGACATTTCATATTATTACTTTAATCAGCCCAACATGTGTGTAAGAACACTTTAGGTTGGAGAACCCGTGTCGACAGCACTAACCTAACCACTCAGATGAAGACAACGTGACTCAGCTGTAGTGCTCTCTTAAACACCAAGAAATATTTAGTTTGCCGATGTCACGGTCTATCTCAATTAATTCAATAATTTTTCGGATAAGGGTTAAGCAGATTCAACTTGATTTTGCTCGAACATCGACTTGAGCCTTCTGCAGAAATCCCAATCTATGAAATCCACATGTGGACGACACCAGAGCATCGTTTGAAGCATTTTCTATGTTGAGAGGAACGTCAAGCCAAGGAAATCTGAAATGTTAAATGTCTCAAGAAACCAATATGTTTGATTGTTTTCTGTTTCTGAACGTGGTATTTCCCCCAGGCTTAAAGTTATAAAGTTCAGCGTTAAAAATACAGAAATAATATTAAATTGCGTAACCTGGGACACGTTTTCAGAATACGCAGAATGTAACGTCCAAATAGATGTGCTCGATGGTTTGGATGGGGTTTTACGCCGTGCAATACGATACAAGACAAATACATCGGGTTGGTGGCGTCACCTAGATCTGTTGACAAAATAAAGCTTTTTGAATAGATTTTTCACAATTTACATATGTCGACCATGGATCCCATTGATGTCACTGCTGTATCATTTCGGTACAGAAATAATCAATGTGGTGCAAAAAATAGGCCTTACTCTAAAATGCAAATTCCAAGAAAATCAAACCTAAAAGGCGAGGTATTGGGAGTCAACTATATTTTTTCTATTATAGAATACGAAATAAGGAACGATTTATTCCCAAAAACAAGCCTGATTTGACCTTCGCGAAGCAATTATAAACTCTAATTATGATCAGTCTTTATCAATTATTTATCTGATAAGTGCACACTCAATGCCTGATAATGTTACTGCCATGTAGGATTAAAAATTTAATTCAAAAAGCTCAAATTGGCGATTAATTAGTTTTTTTCGTTACTTGTACTATAGTTCTTTTCTGAACTTTTATTGGTCATACCTTAGGGTTTTATATACGCTAGTTTAGAAACATGTCAGTAATGCAGTCCACTAATAAACATCTTATCAACCTGAGGTTAAACTGGTTTTCAACTGTCAGAGTAATAGTCTTGTAAACCAAAATTGCTGGTCATAAATAGTTTTTGTATTAAGAGTTAAAAGCTTCCTCAGAATGGCGATTTTTACAAATGAAAATTCGGATTATTAAACCAGTAGTTATTCGAAGATCAAAATAATAGCGTCACCAAGTGTTACTGGTGGAGTGCACCTGTCATTATCTGCTGCCGTGTGAAGAATTCTTAATCCAGATAATCATAAAGGCTATAAAGATAAAAGATATCAGGTCTTTTTGTTAAACCTTTAAATTCATCAACGTAATTCTGCGGATACAAACAATAAAAGAGCAGTAAAAGTGAGAAAAAAAACCTTATGGGTAAGACACTGTTATTTGGAGAAACCTTTAACGCATATGGCAATATACAAATTAATTTCGCGAAGAGGTCGATGGCGGTTGAATAAACCTGATCGTTTTACGACTACAAGAATCAGTAAATTGAATTTATAGATGGTGATGGTTTTCCGGTTTCAGGTGTAAATCGATAACGAATTCGTGCTATCTGGAACTAGACTGGAAGTAAGCCACTTAAACAGCCTTACCAATTAGAATCTTCATGGTAAAGCAGACATTTTTTAGTAGCTAAGATTTTTTCACCCTCTACAGATTCTTTTTTCGCACTCTTTATCGTGTGGTGTTATAACTAATATTTCTATAGTACAGAATGGAATAACGACCCGAATATCTTTTATCAGAATTTTTATCAGGAAAATCAATTTTCTCAAATGAAAACTATTTTTGGTTATCAATCGGACAGGGATCTTTGCTTGTAATGGTTTTTTTTATATGACTTGATGATGGAAATCGCCAGCTGAATATACACAACCAACTGGACTGGCGATAAAATTTGCCAAGCAATGGGCTTTTCCTTCAGAAAGTTTCTCTTTTGGCAAATACTGGCTTCAAATCATTTGTTTTTTTACACAAATGCTTAAAATATGGGTGTGTAATTCAACAAAATAGTGCTCATTAGGTGATATGCATATGTCTCCCAATCAGATTATCATATTTAAAAAATAAATGTAACATGAATACCTCAAGTGTTTTCACCTCACTCCTTCATACGATTACAATAATGCCCAACCCAATCAGTGGTTTTCCTGATATAAGGCGTGTATCAGATGCTGTATCAGACATATCATGACAGACAACACCCATTTTTCATGCATACCAATATATCTTACGAAATCAATTATTAAAATACTAATGCGTATATCTGATTACTGTTCGACAATCGATATTCTCTTTTCAATGAAACCACGTAAAGCTTAATTGGTGTGTTTTAACCAATATATATCAACAATTTGAAAACAATTTGATACTTTTAGTTCCAACCCTGCGCCACTTTTTGACTAAAATATTTTTCTCCCAGCTCTCCGCCACTGTTTGAATTAAGCACTTCTCTACCTATCCTCCGACACTGTTTGACTGAAGACGTCCCTCCAACCCTCTGCTACTGTTTGATAGAAGACTTCCCTCTCAACCCTCTGCCTCTGTTTGACTGGACCTTTTCCCTCTCATTCCTTCGCCATTGTTTGACTGAAACACTCCCCCCCCCCCCCCCCCCACCCACACACACACACTTTTTGACTGAAAAACATCCCTCCCGACCGTCAGCCATTGTTTAATTGAAGCAATTCACTCCTAAACCTCCGCCATAGTTTGACTGAAGCACTTCCCTCCCAACCCTCTGATACTGTTTGACTGAAGTGCTTGTGACCCAACCCTCCGTCACCGTTTCATCGAAGCATTTACCTCCTAACCCAACGCCACTGTTTGACTGAAGCACTTACATCCTAACCCAACGCCACTGATTGACTAAAGTACCTCCCTCCCAACCCTCCGTTTGACCAAAGCACTTTTCTTCCAATCCTTCGCTGCTGTTTGTCTGAAGAACTTCCCTCCCAACCCTTCGCCACTGTTTGACTGAAGCACTTCACTCCCCACCATCCGCCACTGTTTGACTGAAGCACGTCCCTCCCAAATCCTCGCCAGTATGACTGAAGCACGCCCGTCCCATCACCTCGCCACTTTGACTGCAGCTCTTCCTCCTGACCCTCCACCACAGTTTGACTCAAGCACTTCCCTCCCGACCCTCCACCACTGTTTGACTCAAGCACTTCCCTCCCATCCCTCGCCATGCAGTTTGACTGAAGCAATTTTCCCCCCACCCTCCACCACTGTTTGACTCAAGCACTTCCATCCCGACCCTCCGAAATTGTTTAACTCAAGCACTTCCCTCCCACCCCCTCGCCATGTAGTTTGACCGGAGCCCGTCCCTCCTAACCCTCCACCACTGTTTGACTCAAGCACCTGCTGTATTGGTGGATGTACCATATGGGCACGTACAATTTCACTGGCTGCAGCGGATGTACATGTTCAAAACTCCTACATTCATTCTGGTTAGGGACAGTTTGATTGGAGAAAAAGCAAGTCTGCCTTTTCTTAGCACTGGAGGATGATGAACTTTCTAATATAATTTAAACAATTCACATTTTACAATTGTGTTAGTGGCACTTTTTGTTGGAATGCATCGCCGTCATATGAACGAAGTATCATTAGGCACGGCGTAAAAGACGAATCAATCAATCGATCAGTCAATCAATCATGTTCATCGGTACATTCACAGATAAGCTTATATGTATTATTTTTTGCCATGGAATTTTTTTATTACAAACTGATTAGAAGAATTTGTTTTTGAATTTACACGGAAATATTTCATCTGATTGGTAATGTCAGCGGATAAGTTCAGCCGATTTGCTCTACAAGATTATCTGGGTATATGTTCCTAAATCAGGGATCCTGTTCGAAACGCACTCATGTGCTGAACCTTCTGTAAACCTCGTTCATTTTTATTTCAGAAAGTACTTAATGGAAAAATTGAATGACATTGGGAAATATCCACTAAGGATATTGTAAATGTTACGTGATCGTTGGACAATAATTCATTTGTCTATGCATTACTTGTCAAATTAAATTTTGATATTTTACATCTTCAAGGTGGCAAATTTGGATTTAACTTTGTAAAATCCAAAGCTTTTCTTTCTAAGAGTAGTAATGGAATATTAAATGACGAGTATTTATGAACAGAAAACAAACATTCCTTTTAATATTTAATAGCACTCACAATGTTTGCGGCTATAAATACCTATGGGACAGACATCAAAAACAAAGACGAAAACATCGGTATAAGAACGACTTATAGCCTATATTGTTTTGTGTTATATAGCAATACTATTTATGTACTCATTGGGCCTGTCTAACAAACTCTCAACAAATGCGCACAGGTAGGCGTATGTTTACCTGAGACAGCTGTGGTACCATATTCTGCCAATTAATTGGTCCGGCGACTGGTAAAACGACCGGGTATCGCTTAGTTGGTTTCGTTTGGCGAGCCCATAGGGAATAATTACCATGCCAATAGGCTCCAAACACATGCCATTCAAGTTTGTTCTTTTTTTAGTGGGCGGCTTATTCAACTGTTCATTCTGTCATTTAAAATGAAAAAAAAATACTTTTCACGTACATGGGTTCCTTCTAATAAATTAGAAATAGAAGTGGACAAGCGGTCGTCCTATTAGCGGAATCACCTGTAGTACGACGTTAACTCGCAATCAATCAATCCACCTTTTCAGAAAAAACTATATGACTTTATACTGTCATCTTATTTGTTTCCGAAAACTTACCCGTAAATTCCACTTACACGTTTATCAACATGCGATGGGCGTCGATGTCCTAGTCACAAAACCAAACCCATGAGGCAATCATTTAGCGTCAATAGTTGAAGGGACAATCTGCTCTAGATCAATACGTTCTCTATATTTGTTTTGCATATTTCTTAGTTCTAACGCGTATTATCTTATTATTATTTTTTAATCACACTTTAATCATTCTTTTGCATATCTGAGTTGGTGGCTGATCTCTTGAATAACTGTCAAGATATTGACCAATGGGCTAAATGAGATATGTATAAAACATATATGAGTATGATAAATCAACCACTACGCAGTACGCCAACTGGTCAATTAAGACTATGTATGAGGTTGATTGGAATGATTGAGTGGAGACTTCTTTTATACAAAACAAAAGCACATCTGTAGTGCGTGAAAGGTAGATCAGCATGTGGAGTGCAATGGGAACACTGGGAATGGTTATTACAATAACTCAGCATCCCTGAAATGTTCTTTATATCAATAATGTATCCAAATGAGAATACACCTACAGAAAATCAACACGCCATCGGCCCTTATAGGACTTTTAATGACAGAATGAAATTCCCATTAGATGTGCAAATTATTAAAGTGATAGGGTCATACTTTCTCGTTGTAACGTTGAAAGCACTTCAGGTCTTAAGGACACCATTCTTTACGATCACATGGGTTGTCAGATTCTACTGTCTAACGTAATTGGGTTTGGCTGAGAGAGTGTATGTTGCTAACTACATTTAATGCCTCCGAATCGCACGATTGATTGAGCATTAACTGGATTAAGGACAGGCTAATTACAATATCTAAATTGTAGCACCATCACGCAGCTGGCAAGTAAATAGCGTTCAAGTACAATACACCTGAACAAGTTGTACAAGAGTCGAGTATAGGTAGTGCGCTCTATACAGCGTACCGACTATGCTGAGGCGAGAGGAATACTTAATGATAACACTAACGAATACATAAATCACACTGGGAATCTGTGCACAATATATTGATGAAGTAATATTTCTGCTTCGCCATATTATCCTACTTTACTAGTTCTTTACACAAAGTATCATGTTTTATTGTCTTGATAAATCTGACCGAATACCTTTGTTTGGATGAGTTTGAAATGGCCACTAAGTCAACATGCTTCTCTATCGTGCTTGACTGAACTCGAGGAAAAGCAGTCCCTGAATTAACCAAGCGTAAGTTTCACCATCCACAAGTGCCCAAACATGAAGATTATGGAATAATACTAGAGAATTGGAAGCTAAAGAAACGTGAGCGAATACTAGTAGCATTAACCGGACAATATTGACTAGTTTCCTTCTTTACCAACAGTCCATCAATTAAGTCGGTTGTGCGCGAAGGCATGCGGAGTAAATTTTCTTCTAACAGACTATTTAAGATTTCTTTTGAACTTTAAACATGTCAATAGTTTATTTGAACTCAAGATTTAAAATCTCAAAGTTCGCAGATGGAATATTTCTGAATTGTGACAATATTAATAACAAGGCTGACTTCTTCTTTCATCTTAGCACAGCCATTTTAAACCCTATTAAAAGTCGGTTATGTACCATCGTAACGCGAGCATGTGAAAAACGTGTTATTGCATGAAGTCACAAAGTTATGAACTTATGAGCTTACAATAGTTAAAAAAAACTGGCAAAGAGTGTTGGCAGCCAAGAAAGAAACTAAGCTACTTTTATCATTAATACAGCTTTCTATTTATCAACAAAGAAATAAGAGCATTTCTGAATAAAACACTGCTAAGTAACTACAGATAATATTTGGCGTAAGTGGGGTGGTTTTTTTTTACACTTATTTGTTTTAAAATTAATACGATACAGAATGGGTCGCAGAGTGCCTGCCGCATTATTAATGTCGTCCAGAGACATGGACCTATTACTTTAATACACAATCATGCGGCTATTCAAAGAAGCACGATCCAAAAGATGAAAATGAATTATTCTTTCTTTAACAAAAAACATGAAGTTATTGTGTGTTGTACAGCAGTTGCCTGATTTTTCAAGTCATTTACAAGAGGCACGTCCATTTAAGTGTAAACACCATCTTGCACGAGTCTGTATAATCTAAAGTGCTTTAGGTGGCAAATAGTAAATGGTACACAGCACACCAGACGTGGATATTACGTTGAGTATTACATTGTGAAAAGACACATAACACCATATTCAAAACAGTTATTCGAAGGCAAAAAAATAACCCTTTTAATAGTGTGTGTGGTTTTATGAACTGCATTCGATGTCTGACATTCCACATTCGTGTATGTGCCATTTTTGATGTACACAGCTGTGATTCTAACTCATATCGATATTCAGTCCCATTCAGTGAAACTTTCCTTGTACATATAAATTCTTTGGTATGTGTATTTTGGAAACAATAATACCACACCTAGAGCCCCATAACAAGTGGGTCATTTCCTTCTCGGCTATTTCAATAGGCGCAGTGTTGGACAATGCACTACAAAGGATTGTAATCTAATAGCTATATCGATGACCAAGCCGGTAAACATACAGAGTCCACTTGATCAGACCGCTGAAGTTAGGCAAAAGGGAGCGCAAATTTGTTTCACAAAGAAAAAGGATCAACTGTATTGACCAATGTTGATAAAAGGTCAGGTAGTTCAATATTTGTGCTTGACAAGGTTGACAAACAGAGCAAAATGAATGAATAAAATTGTTTAACACTTAAAATTTTAAATTTTGAGTTACATTGACAGTAGTATCAGTCAGCTTAAAATAAAATCTGCCTTAGAAAGAAGAGAAAACAAAGACAGAGGCCTTCTTTTTTTGCGTAAACAATGCTATTTGAAGTTGTACCATATGGCATACCATAAATATAAGCAAGTAGTTGTGTGACAAATCTCATATGCATATATCCTGTTGTGGTGAAGAATCGTCGGATCGTGTTGATATTAACGATATCGATGTCATGAACATCCAAGTTTTAGTCCGTCTACTTGGTCTAACCGATTGCAGTACAAGGGTAATTTAAAATACAGTAGGAAAACAATTCCTTTACTTGTAGGTCAATTAAGTATAATATTAAATATGTTCTGACAGACTAAACAACAGTTGGTGAATACAAGTGGAGCTTTATCATCGAAACCCACATACTAGTAACATATATGTTATCATGGCTATCAACAATTTCCTTTATCCTGAATGGTTGTTTTATTACATTTTATAACATGTGTGCCTGGGAAACCAAAAGGGTTTTGCACTCCACTG
>JARFOD010115688.1:0-10887 GCA_031763545.1 Mopalia muscosa | reverse complement strand
TACTGCCCCCCCCCCCCCCCCCACACACACACACACCCGCCCAACACAGTAATGATGATCTATTGCGGATACTCATAATTAGTTTGGTTTTGTCACAAGCGAAATTACACTGAGACACACTGCAATAAATCGACTTTATATTGCGCCGTTTCTCAGCAAACTCTAGGACAAACGAAGCTCCCGTTAACCACCCCTCTAGTGGCTATTGCATAGTCTTTATAATGACTTTTCGGTTGCCTTAGATGCACTTCTATCTGCCATATCGACTGAAAGGAGTTGAGTGAATGCAGACCTGTAAAGAGGCACTACAGCTGTCGGCCTACTCTACGCTCACTACATATCAGCTTTATAGCTACCGTCTCTCGCAGTGAGATTCTTGTGGAATTCCACCATGACCTGGTTACATTGAACTCCTTCGTTACATCAATTTAGCTGTGATAAACGTTGGTATACATCCTGAATGATCCAATGAAATGGCCATGTACACGTGTATATTACAGTAAAGCAGCGACTTAATCTGTAATAAGTCCTAACGATGTAAATCAGCATGTACAATTGGTATATTTACAGCTCGAAATGGCACCAATTAGGAAATAAAGCTGCGTTTGCCAGTATGATAGAGCAGTAGACAAATGCTGCAGTGCTATATACGCCGTGGACTAGTACAATGGGCACAGAGGATGTTTTGTTCCTCAACCCGCTGAGCTTTAAAACATGACGCCGATTTATTAAAAATTCGATGACCATCTTACGGTCTTTCTTTGCGTTCCAAGATATTGCAAGCTATACGTTTATATAGGCATAGTGCATATTAGTTAACATTTATATACGTATAGCATACAGGTTTTGATATTCCCGTCTAGTGCTGTCTAAGGAGACTCGCATACTGGGTGCTATGTTGTACACACGGAAATAAGAAATAAGTTATTTATTTTTAACCATTTACCTTGTTCCAAATTGAAACCTAGTGGATACAGAAGTTTGAAGTATTATAATCCAATAAGTCTCTCTTTCTGAACGTTTGTTTTTTCCTTCTGAGGGAGGAATGTGTGTTTTTTTCAATCGGATGTTTCCAAAGATAAATATGTTCAGCTATTGGGGAGTTTGAACTTGATGGCAATGCTAGAGGTAAGAGGGCAATTGTGCAGTTTTCGTTTTGGAGCTGATTTTAAACGTGGACCTAAATACTAACTGTTCAGTTGTCTGAGGGTTTGACATTTTTTTCGAAAGAGAAAACGTGTATTATATCCATTTGGTGATCACGAACAATCTAGTTGAAGGTATTGTAACAATCATAGGGAATATTGAAACATTTATATATGTTTTGGGGATATAAGGTAACATTTTTATATGCATAATGGCATTAGTTAACGTTTCTATCAATGTGATATAATTCCACCATCCTATTTTCGCTGGATGACGACTGTATTCTACAGGGGTGACAGACGAATCGAATGAGTTGAAATTGATTGGGATTGTCTTTTGGATGGCATGGGATATAAAGGAATTAAATGCATGGGTTAGGATAGGAAGGAATAGGGTGGGATGGAATAGAAGGAAATAAAGTGTGATAAAGTGGAACGGGATTGGATAGGATTGCACGGGACGGGAAGAACCGCCATGAAAGGAAACGGAACGACACTGCGCGGGACGTAGGGGTGGGGGATGGGGGCGGCTGGATGAGAAGGAAAGGGATGCGATGCGAGCGTATGAGAAGGAATATTTTGGAGTAAGACAGAATGAAATATAATAGACAAAGCTAGACTGGCTTGAATCATTTACAATAAAATGGAGTAGAACACTCAATATGATTTATCTGATTTTGTTTTACAACGATTAATATTAGCTCCCACAGGATGTATTCCCAGAATATCTACCCCCAGGGGAAGGAGGAAGGGGGCGGGAGGGGTCCACAGCACGGTAAAATTTTATTCAAAGTCAATTGTAATGGTCAGGATATTAGATGGCCAATTGCTGAAGCGCTGTTCAATTTCATCCGGTATTAGATGACTTTCCTCCATATTGAAAAGGCCTTCCTCTAATCCTGGATCAACAGCTTAAGCTAACCGTGTTCAGAGGATGTCGACCCCGGGCTCCAGAGTAATTAAGTCCTCATTTCTCAAAGTAATTGTATGGGATAATACATAAGAAACAATGCTAAATATAGTAAGCGTAGGTCTACATGCATTTTTGTTAAAAGAGTTCACTCGAATAAGTCATTATTACTCTGCAAATTATCACGAAAAACAATTAATAAAGTCTATAGCTTGTAGGTAATTTACGGTACAGTTAAACAGTACCCCAGTTACTATAGGTCTACTCGACTATATATCAATGGTATACCGTATACACACCAGTTTCTGACTGCTCTGGGTTTGTGTCAGTCCACGGAGAGGTTGGCGGCAGTCTGTAGTCATGTCCATAGTGACTGTCCTCTTGAACACTGCCGTCCCGCCGTCAATGGTACAGCTTAACGCCTAACAGTTTAGCAGCAGATCACATCCGACGGTCGAGCAGCAGCCATCGCCTTGCACAGAAACAGACCCTGCAGGGCGGATAACTGCCCTTATCGCCCGACGCTCGCGAGCTGCTAGTCGATAAACAACTGGCACGTGATGTTAACGAATGAACAAGAGGCAAGGCGCTTAACTGCACAAAGACAAGGGTCATTTTATACAGCAGCTCTTTTTTAGCGAAGATATGTGGGTTTCTATGTACATGATGTAGACTACATTCTTTGACCATACGTGTTGGAACTTTTGTTGATAAATACGAGGTCTGTACGTTCTGATCAGCAGAATACTTATTATGATGTGCTGCAAATAGCAAACACAGGTCAAAGCTAAATATATCGCTAAAATAACTAGATATTGAACTCATGAAAACTGATCTTCAGATATAATCTAGAATAGGTATTTATCGATTTTCTCGATTGCGACTTTTTGCTTATTTCTGCTACACTCCTTGGAATCAGTTTATTTTATAACATATCCAAGTATCGTGTGCGCTATAGATATTTGTCTCAATTCAGTAACAGTGGCATAACAAAATCACCCGGCCTTGCCTTAACTGAACAGTATAAGTAGAGTGATTGCGTTAGATCTCAATATGGCAACAAGCAATACACAGGGAGCGTTTTTGAGATCTGATTGTATTACTAATGAAGAGTGGGCTAAGACATTGTATAGAAATTACCTCAAAGCCGTTTACATGACATAATGAGTCGTTTAATACTTCTAGGTGAGACTTCTGATTTTACTTGATCCCAAACGACTATCAAAATGTACGGTCAATGACTTGTATGAATACGATGGACATATTATATAAAGTGAACCTATCGGATATAGTGTCTTGCTGGACCACTAACAAACTTGATATGAGTGGATCTCTTTCTCCCCAAACAACCAAATTTGATCCATGTGAGACATATTTCTGATCACACGACTCATTTGCATCCGTTTTATTGTGACCTTCACACGACGGCTTGTGTTCGTCATTGAAGCTGCATAACATATTAATTTTGTTTTTTGTAAGAGTTGCATCGCCTCTGTAGCAGAATACGAAAAAGCCATGACTGGAATCAAGCCATCAATACGTGGTAAGATAAGTCAATAAGTACATTTTACCAGATTATTACATATCCATGAGTATATTCAGGCCTGTATGTGTTGTGAACACAATAAGTTGGGGATAAAATTTACGGATTTACTACAAACTTGGAATATAACTTCCTGCCTTTACAACAGGTATTGAATGTCACATGATTCCGTAAAGTAAAATGGCTGCCATGATTGCATAAGTTTACAATATTCATGCCTTAGTATTGCGAACATGATAATCTGAGAGTTTAATGTCAAGGTTGAACTTTGGAATTTATCTTCTTCGTATTCAGACTGGGGATGAGATTTCTTTATGGAAACTGAACAATATGGCAACTATTTCAGAAATTTGGTAATATTAACGTTTATGTGTTTAAAACATGACAATTTGAGAACAAATTTAATGAATGAAGCGTAATATGTAATAATTAAGACGAAGGTTAGATTGTATTTTCTAAATTCTGTAAAAGAAATGGCCGCCATGGAACAATTTTACAATATTCACTCATATATGTTTTTGGGACATGGTTTAAGATCAAATTCGCCGATTAATAGTCGGTGATAATAGCCTTTTGTAAGCTAATGCTATTTGTTTTTATGTATCAAACTGACTCTAAATAAAATATCTTATCTTATGGTCGTCATTGCATAATTGTGTAATTTTGACGCGCATGTGCTGTGAGCATGATAATTTAAGAAACAAATTTACAGATTAGCTTGGACTGTGGCTTTCTCTCCTTAATGTAAAGGAGCTAAAATTCAGTAAGGGGAAACAACTCTGAAGTAAGCTCATTGGGACACTTTAATGGTAGAACAGCTGTATTTCCATATTAGGTGAAAACCAGGGAAAATAAACACGCCCTGAAATCACAAAGACAAGTGACATTCAGTACAACGACAATAGTAATTGAAAGTATTGACATTTACCATTTATGTTAAATAGCATGTATATAACACATGTTGATTTGCAGTTCAACTTCAGTGACGCATTAAGAGTTATATAACACGCGAATTCAATTCAACAAAATTAGTGGGGTAAGGTATTGTGTTACACTAAAATGCGTGAATATTTCAAAGTACAAATAGTTACAGTTTCACTCTTAATGCAAGGAAATTCATAGAAAACATATGAAACAGATGACCATGCCACAGCCGTTGACAAGTGTAACATAATAGATGTTCTGTTTTGTCTAGTATGTTGCTAAAATGTTATAATGATATTATGTATCTCTATCATGATATGTCAACATTTTAAAGTTATAACATTCCCAGAATAGACATATTGTATTTAAAACATTTTGTTTTGTAATGAACAAGAACTAGAAAAAATGTAACTACCAGAACATGAAATGAAATGGTTTCCGTTATCTGAATTAATAACATAGGGTTGTCAAAATGACAATTTACACGATTTCTTCTATTAACCATATACAATCAGTTCGAATAACTCTTTTTTGAGTCTTTATGTCTTAGATGACATCAAATTGAGCAAGTTTACTTACATAATTTTCACCAAAAAAAAAAAATGCATTTACAAGGTTGCCCAGAACTGTGATTAACACCATCAACTGGATTTGCCCCGGCACAGCACATAATTAGGTCACAAAAAATAATAATCTCTGCTATGGTTTTACGTAATAGTAATTGCTGCCATTGTTTACACTCCCATACTTAAGGATTGTCACCTGGCAATACATCTAATAAGAATGGAATGTCCTTAAAAGAAGAACAATAAAAAATATATAAAATTACAATTTGACACCAGCTAACATCTGTGCTAACAGCAATTGAGTTTAACTAATGTTACTGATATTACCTAAAACTGTTGGGTATATGGAGGTTATTAAGGCTTCATTCTGTCCAACAGACACAGGGAGTGTGTGTATATTATAATGCTGACCAGCTGTGGGACGTATTGATCCACGCAAAGCGGATTTGTCATCATCTGAAGTGCCAAACTGTGTGTCGGTTGTCTCCCCTACTTTATGTAGGGTAGCCTCACCTGCCTTGTGTCGAGTATCCTCTAAATAAATCGGAGTTTCCTGTCCATTATTTATGTCATTATCTGGGATCAAGTTATCTGTGATTGACTGATTCTGATCTGGGATAATTGAGTTCAAATTTCCGCTTCCAATCGGTTGAAGCCAATATTCCCTGTCATCATCTGATTTGTCTACACCATCTGTAATTGTATCATCAACAATTGCAGCAATATCATCATTTGGAAGATGGATGTCATGAATGAAAACTGAAGGGTCGAGATCTCCTGCGCTTCTCAGAAGATGTTCCTCTCACTGCTTGCACAGTGTATACATTGTTCTCCTGAACCTTAGTAATCTTGTTTGGTACAGAATTCCATATGTCTTGAGTTGTATGTCTTCCCTTAAAATGGTTCCAGAGAAATACTTGAGTTCGAACATGTAAAGATGAGTCGTTAGGGAACTTGTTAATTCTCTGTTGTCTATCCAACAGAGAATCGATAGTCGATTATGATGATCTGTTACCCATTCAATAGGTTCTTGAATATATTTAGCTAACATAGCATCGCGAGGAAGTCGTGGTTCTCTGCCAAAGAAAAGATAGTATGGAACATACTCTGTGGTTCTGTATGGTGTACAATTATATGCATAGAGCAACTCTGGAAGTAGTTCAAGCCATTTTCGTTTCCGCTCTGGTGGTATTGTCCATAGAAGGTCACGGAGAGTTGTGTTGAATCTACCACAGTTGGCGTTACTTTGAGGATGATATGGAACTTTACAGGTCTTCTGAGTACCATATGTTAACATAGACCCTTCACGCTAGCCATAAATGTGTCTCCTGTCACTTGACTTTACAGCCGGATGTTAACGCAGGTCCAAGGAGATCTCGTGAGATCTCGTGTGGTCGGTTGTGAAGAGAGTTGTCAAGGACGCTGAACTAAAAGGCGGCAGTCGTGAGGTTTAGTATCATTTAGATATTTTAGTTGTGTGTTGAGTAAACAAAATGTGAGTTTAAACAGTTGTTCAGTTCAGTTACAGTGTATTACCATATATCTCACACAATGCCTTGATTACTCTACCTTCAAAGTCACGTCCTTGATCGCTATGGAGTCGTTCTGGCACGCCAAATGTAATAAACCATTCCCTGACTAGCACCCTATCCAATGTTTTAGCTGCCTGGTCTTTGGTTGGAAACGCTTGAGTGAATCTTGTAACGACTACGCTGACTAAAATAACAGTCTGTACGTAGTTAGTACCTGGTTCCAATAGTGTAAAATCAATCGCCACTATCTCAAGAGGCCTCTTGGCAATGACATGACCAATTGTTGTACGAACTGATCTCTCTTCCTTGGCATGCATGCAGTGACTACAAGAACTGCATACCCATTGACGTCTCTGGTCATCCCAGGCCAATAACTTTTTTCCCAATGCAAAAGAAGTGTGCGATCTGTTCATTGATTTCCAAAACATGGTCTGCTGTTTTTATAACTTCTTGTTTCAGAGTTACAGGAAGGAGTGTCTGTTTCACCTGATGACCTCCAAGGTGGACTGTTCGAGCTCTGATGTATACAACTCTTACAACAGCATGGATGCTGCTTTGCAACAGTAATGGTAGAGCTGTACAACTATGGATTGGAGTTGTTGACGTAAATGCAAGGGCCTGGATCTCCTATAAAAGTGTTTTTTCTGGTGTATACGCAACCTTGCCACTTTGAGAATCTGCATTCTTGTTGACCTTGCAAGATCTGTATTTAATTGTCAAACCAAATTTTGCGAGACAAAGTCAGCCACCAATCGTAGATGTCTGTATTTTTCGGAAACTGCACATTTCAATGTTACAAGTTGCTACTGCTGTAGCTCTCCATGTTAGTTTCAGCACATAGCCCAAGATTGTTAGAATCGACTGATGATATACGGTTTGATGAAATCAGGGTAACCTAATATCTGTGGTGAATTCAACTTTGATTTTAACCCGGCAAAGGCATTATCACATTTTGGGGTCCCACTTGCCAATTCCCAGTGGTTTCTTGGTGGGTTAACATTTGGATATCTTGAGTGGAGCATGATGAGGGGCAGCTATATCTGCAAAATCTACCTTTGTTAGGAAATCGGCAGTCTCGTTTGAAATGTTTAGGTGACCTAGCAGCCCAGCATAACTTTGGTCTACTGTCTCTTTCTTATGACCTTGGGTAATCAAACGTGTTTTTCATGTCTTTCGCACGACTTTTGTCTTCCAAAGCGTGAAAAAGATATCTATCTGTCTCTGCTGTTTATTAACAATCTGTTCTTGTCGCTTAAGTGTTGTCTCTACGTCAGTCCCTGTCTCATTCACTGTATAACTATGACTGGTTTATGAGGTCTCACTGGCAATGACTGCACTGCTCGATCCATTAGATCGATGAAACATATCTGGTCTCTCAATGTTCAGTCTCGGAGCTACTTAACCACTCATTATTTACACAAATAACAAACATTCTTTAAGACATTTTTACGGTCAGCCAGTCTACTAAATAGAGTGAACATGACAGAAGGGCTCCATTTTTGGCTTAAATGAGAAAAATTGCTGTTGTAATTCATAATTTTCCCCAACTACACATTTAAACAAAGGAACTATTAAAAGCCTCACATCTTGACTCTATTTCAAGTCTAGGTTTACCTGCTAAGTTATGATGAATTTATTCAAATTAATCAAAATTTGACAATTTTCGAGCTTTACCTGTGATGTCTTCTGACCATTCACGAATTGACATATCTGTTAGCTTTTGAGGTTTGTCTCCAAATTTGTTTTGCTAGAAAAGTAAATAATTGGTTTTTGATCCAATAGGTGGGGAAACTGGCCTGTCAGATTGTTCCTTCTGTGCTTTAAGTTGTTGTTGCTGCGATTCAAGTTCAAGTGTGAGGGCTTTTAATCTATCAACTTCGCCAACATTTGTTGCCATCGTGCAATTTATTTAACGTCCAAGCAACAAAAACAAGTCAATAGTTCTTACATAAAGATGTTGTTGTGTATGCACATTACAATTATGATAGTAATAACACCCATTGTCTATGCAATGATGATGGGTGATATGAAAGAAAAGAGGCATTGCAAATAAAAAGCCGGGTGGCTGAGAGGTCTAGGTAGCCAGCATTTACTACTAGCGATTAGGTGCTAAAATCTGAGGGACGTGGATTCGAGTCCTGGACGGGTTTCAGCCTGCAAAATTTTCTGAACTAGAAATTGTTCAAACTAAGAAAGTGTTATTCCAAAATAACGAAAGTACTAATAAGTGCATACTTCACAATCCGTTTTATGAACAGCTTTATAAATCTGCCAAAAGGTAATTATAACGTTTAGAATGTGCGATGATCTGCGGATCACGATATGTTACAATTTAAACGATTTGTTCTATTAGCAATTTAAAATCACTCCGCGTCCACAATATATCAGTCTTAATGTGTTAGATGACATAAGTTTACTTACATAATTTTCAAAAAAAATAAAAAATAAAAATAATAAAGTTACAAGGCGACCCAGAACTGTCAACAACACTATCAACATATTGTATGTGGAAAAAGAAAGTCATTCGGCAGAGCACATAATTAGGTCACAAAACATAATAATCGCTGCCACTGTTTACATTAAGATGACAAAGTGGTATACGGATGTCACCGAATTCCATAAAAGAAAATGGCCGCCATTGCTAATTTTTTGTGAACACAAGATTGGAACGATGTTTGTTTCTTTGTTTGTTTGACTGGGGTTAAACGTCGTACTCAAGGGTATTTCACTTACATGACATAGTGCAAGCCCAATGAATCAAGGAAACCACCCTCGACACCAATGGCAACAGAGAAAGACAGTAAAGGACAAATACAGGACGACAACAACAGGACGCAATACAGACACCACAAACAGATCGGCTTCCTGTTTCCCTGTAGCTCTGAGAGCACCAGGGCTATATAAAGCTCCCTCCAACCGACCGAGTGGAACGAAATCACAGATATTTTTTAAACTTGAAAAATTTCCTCAGGATAAGAAATTGATTGAACTGCATTTCACTTAATTTATCCCGAAGTTGCGGTCTGTGTTACAAAAGATGCAGATGAGCCCGTCTCCTTGTAAGCATGCCGCTCCAGTTAGCAATTACAGTTGATCACGCAGTTATATATGATTTGTGTATCAAACGTGTTGGACCGCGGCGGTGTCTTAATGTATAGCCTGTCTGCTTACGAAACCTACTTCGATGTACCGTTCACGGGTTCGAGTCCGCCTTTCAACTTTCAAGTATATGATTTAGTCACAGGATGTCGCTCCGGCAATCGCGGGGTGGTTTTTACGAGGTTCTCGTCCTATACTCTGGCAACTATGGGCGGAACAGTGTGAAGTGGACAATCTGTCATCATATAAGTGAAATACCATAGAGTAAGACGTTGAACCCAAATCAAGGAAACAAAAGTCACATATGTTGAACTTAAATGTGATAAACTGTGTTGTTTCAGTTTTGAAAAGATCAGGAATCAGGATAGAGAAATATTCTGCCAACATTGAGAAATGTTGTGCTAATAAAGTTTAAACAAACTTTTTAGGATTATGTTCTTGTAATATTTTTGAATACGTAGGCTGCACTTTGCCCCGAATATGCTAAATAGAAAAAGTCACGCACCATTTAATGCCATCAAATAAAAAGTTAGCCGAGTCTGTCTAATCGCCGTTTCACAGAATTACAGAAATGGACATTTATAAATATTAATTCTGGATTTCTGGATAACCACTTCTTGTTTTGTGATAGAACACAACGTTTCAATACATATGCCTGTATCTTCACCAGGTAGTAAATTTTACACCTGATGAAGATACAGGCATATGTATCGAAACGTTGTGTTCTATCTCTAAACAAGAAGTCATTGTATAATTATGTTACTCCACTTCTAAATGTCGTTCAAAACTTATATACAAATATTTGTAATAGACCCAGTAGTATTCTTTGCTAACATCAGCTCAGCAGATTTAAGACATATGAGAACCGTTTTATTCTTACTTGTCTGCCAATAAAATACATATGTGGTATACCAAAATATATCGATAAATTCAATTTGGATTGGCCTCGCACATTGTTTACATATTTTTTCAGTGCAAAATACGGTTCGCTGCGCTCAAGGCATAAACCTCGCCAAGAATGTTTTGTACTTTAGCCGGTTTCTAAGAGATATTCAGAAGACAAAGTGTTTTTCTGAATTCAATACAATTCCAGCATAGCAACCACTGGTGATTGTGATGTCTGGTGGCAGTAGACGTTTGTTCAGCATGGTGTATTGTTCTTGACAAC
>JARFOD010115677.1:0-15015 GCA_031763545.1 Mopalia muscosa | reverse complement strand
ATAAAGCTTCTGAATTTGACAACACAGACATTTTTTTTATGTAGTAACAATATTTTAATCTTTTAAATAATAAGCAAGTTGATATTTTCCTTTTCTTTTCTCGTTAATTTTTGCAAAAAAAATATATATATATATATGTGACGTCATGGACATGTGAGAAAACTCGTGACACAAACTTTGACAGTGAAGGTTAGGCGTTGTATTTATTCATAAATAAGTATTGTTATTAGTTTCAGGTGTTGTTTCGACGTGAGAAGACCTATTTTGTCTAAATTGGAGCCCTAAATAAATCATTTAAAATTATAAGTTTGGTGCCCCTAATTTTGTTGCTGTGCACCTAATTTAATTTTTTTAATAATCTAATCTAATAACCTGCTTTTTATTTTTTATTTCGACCCATGGCTCTTGGATAGTCAACCTGTGCGGCTCCTTTCCTGTGAGTAATAGACTACATTTTGTGTTTTGCTTTTACTTGGTTATTCTGGAAATTGGGTTCTGGCATAAACTCACAATATTATATATATACAAGTACATGTAGTATGTGTTCAGGATTGAAACTTTTGACTAACAAAATTTGACGTTTGTTTGTTTGATTGGTGTTTAACGTCCTACTCAAGGGTATTTCTGTATCACTTATATGATGACGGATTGTCCACTTCACACTGTACACAGCCTTATTACTGTGGGAAACCATGAGGAAACCTTGTAAAAACCACCCCCGCAATGGCCAAAGCCACAACATGTGACACACTCATATACCTAATGGTCAACAGGTGGACTCGCTCTAGTGAACGGTAAATCGCAGTAGGTTCAGTTTAGGAACCCGTAATAAAATTTGAAGAACTAAATGTTCAAAAGCAAACAAACGTTTAGTTAACATTACAAACTTTGCACTGTGACTCAAGTTGTTGGCACTAGCCATTCAACAGAAGCTCCCAACTCTGTAGACGGAAATTTTTAGCCACCAGCCAATAAAATTACCAGAAAAATAAAATATTTACTAGTTTTTTCTTGATGGCTTCGAAATCCACATCTCCCCCTTTCTGTTGGTGAAGCTGAACTTGAGAGGCATGGAGCTGAAGTAGGACATTATGTAACTCTTTCTCTACCACAGACTTGGCTGCCCTCACTTCAACAAGATCAGAACGCAAATCCACCATCTGAGCCTGAGGATAAAAAAAAATATATATATATTTATATATATATATAAATGTACTATAAACACTAAAGACACATTTGAAAATTGAATTATGTAGTTAGCTAATTTTTTAGTTTATATACTTCATAATTGAGTTCATTATGTATGTGGTGTAGCTGAAAAGCTAGATTCTATTTTTTAGTAAAATTACATCCATTTGGTCTTCACTATTACAGGAGAAAAAGTAGATACAGAGCAATAACAGAAGAGACAAATTATTATAATGATAGACAATAATTGTGGTAAAGACACATTTGAGTAACAGTATATCTCCTTACTTATTTTTTTAAGCTTAAAACCAAGTATTAGCTTAATATCTTAGCAAAATCCTAAAAATATGACTCATGTGGTTCTCTACTGTTTGATGTTAATGATAAAGACATTCCATCGTCCTCAGGATGGCTAGGTGGCTTATACTAAGTTGACAGCTAAACCAGGGTTTAAAACATGGGAAAAAGTGTTGATGTGTCATTTAAAAAATAATCTATGAATTTGATTTGTTATTCTCCTTTAAAATGGAAAGTTTACCTGATTTTGTCCGATCATTATCAGATTTTGATTATTTATTAGTAGATTTTAATTGGTTATTCTCAGAGATTGATTGGTAATTCTCAGATTTTGATTGGTTATGGTCAGATTCATTCTCAGATTTTGATTGGTTATTCTCAGAGTTTGATTGGTAATTCTCAGATCTTGATTGGTTATTGTCAGATTCATTCTCAGATTTTGATTTGGTTATTTTGATTGGTTATTCTCAGATTTTGATTTTGTTATTTTGATGGGTTATTCTCATATTTTGATTTGGCTATTTTGATTGGTTATTCTCATATTTTGATTTGGTTATTTTGAGTGATTATTCTCAGATTTTGATGCATTATTCTCAGATTTTGATTTGGCATTCTCAGATTTTGATTAGTAATCAGCATAACAGCCCTTACTTCCATACATGGTGAGGAAATGCAGGGCTCGAAATGGATGCCTGCAAATTGCCAAAAGCAGTCAAAAATTTAGTCAAAGCAGTCCAAGTTAAAAACAGACTGCTAAATCAAAAATCTAAAAAAATAAAACAGCAGGCCATCCTTTTGTAGCCTTAATTATAAAAAGATTGTAAATCAGAATGCATGTATATGTCATGTATGTCAGAATATCCTGACTTAAATAGAAATGAAAATCTTTTGTTGTGTTTATGAATTGACAGCAAACATGTTATCTAAAAATATTCTTTAATCGATCGTTGATCTACAATTTCAATATTTAGCAGTCTAAATATGAAAGTAGCTTGCCATTCACTAGTTGGTCTGCCACTGTTTGTAAGGGGAGGAAAAAGTTGCAGTCCATTCTTAGTTTTCTATTTCGAACCCTGGGAAATGTATATGTTGCTTTGGAATCTGACAGCTTAGACCGGCCATATAAATGTCATCAAGAAGATGGGGGGCGGTTAAACATTAGATTCAGGTATCTGTCCATGGAGTGCATCTACGATACAGCGGTTCCATACTTTAATCTATCAGTGCCACTGCCTATCGCTAATTTTATTCTAGCTATGCTACATGAAGCTTCCTACATGTAAGCTTTAGAAATAGCAGAAAGCCACCATGATTGGGCACTTTACCTTTTAATAAATAAAAATTGCATGGCCTTAACCCTGACTTAAACCATTAGATTTCGTTTTCTTCCTTGGACACTTTTTGGTTAGATTGACCACTTAACGTCCAATTTCATATCAAAATCAATTATTTCTCAGCACTTGCTTGAAAATGTCTTCTGCGGTAATTAGGTCATGCTGATTCAGCATTATTTAGTATTCAGAGGTAGGCCTTATTTCTAAAGTTTTGATACAGCTGCACCTAGTATCTCTATATACAGCATAGTCTATATACGATAGGTATCACATCTAATTTTATACAAGCTTTCTGCTTTTGGTATCGAAATTTAAACAAGATGGCGTCTACTGATACCCTTTTATATTATAAAATAGTTAATACAGTACACGATTTATCTTTCAAATGAAATAGCTAGTCAGGCTTGCATATTTTAATTTATTATATACATGTGTAACGATATATCAATAATCAAGGTACCGGTATCGTCATTATTATGATTATATAGCCTACCGGTATGTTACACTGTAACACATGTTTAATATGTAACATGTATTAGACTTGTATATTCATATACCACTGCAAACACAAGTTGTAACTAAGGATTCCAAAAAATTATAGATGATTTACAACAGGAAAAAACTCGGTTACATGTGAAGTGGGTCGGACGTGTCGTGTTATGTTGTTGTTGTATTACCTCAAGTTTGGCATTTGACTGAAACACGGTCTGAGATTTGTGACACAGCTGGGCGAATGCTGCACTCAACGCAGTCATCTTTTGTCTTCCCTCAAACGTTAGTTCACATTGATCCGGATCGATTTCTCCGAGTAACAGATCAAGATCCACAAAAGCCTTGTCAAATTCTTTTTCCAGGATCTCCAGCCAGCGAAATGACAACGCAGCAGCCATTTTCAGTGCTACGTTCTGACAGTAATGTTATGCGTCTATTTTCTATAATAAAGGGGAGATAATCATTTTAAAAAGCTCGCACCTGTTGGTCGTTCATTCTCAACCACTTGTTGCCTCCCTTTGCCTGTATTGAAAACTCGATAAAGCCTGCCTAACAGTACGCTCATAACATAGGTCTACAGCGGGATTTTTAAAAAAAAGTAAATAAATGTAACATCCGCTGCATATTGGAGCATAGCCTAACAGTATCGATAAACTGCTCAAAATCTCAAAACATAATTTGTCAGTTTTAATTCTGTTCTTTGCTAGACTCTTTAGATTTGCATAAATTTCACAATGCCGTATGTGTTACAACTTTTAAACAGAGTAAAAGAGAAAAAAAAAAAAGCATCTGTCTCTTGAACACACATATATAAATATAACATGTACCGGTATATTGAATAAATCGAGAGTGAAAATTATGCTTGCTTCAACAGGGATTCGAACCCGGGACCTTTGGGTTACAGACCCAATATATATTAAATGTAAAGAAAGAAAATTTTGCTTGACTCCGCTGGAATTCAGTCTCTGGCTAGCAAGGTATATACTTATCTGAAGATAGAAGACATCTAGATGTTGGTTTTAGGATCCTTGGTAATGCCCTTAACATGAGCTATGGGTAAATAAAACTTTTTCGTGGACAGGAAACTTTTATAACTCATCCCGCGAATTTCCTCTTGATTTAATTTTTAAAAACATAGAACCCCTTAAGTAGTCAACCATACAGAAACGGAAAGCCAGAATAACATTCGAATGTCATAGAATTATAATGTAAAATGGTCTTCAATCAATCAAACGAAAAATAAATAAATAAATAAATAAAAATAAATGGTGCGGGAGAAAAACCCCAATAAATCAGTTCGATTACAAGTTTCGTCATTTCGATGGCTATCCGTCACGGCGAAGACCTAGTAATAACAATTTCTCGAAAAAAGATAAAGAAAAAAAAAAAGGTCTTAATCTCTGGACGAATTCTTAGCGATTTCTTTTCGTGAAATAGTTGTATTTGCTCATATCTACGAAACAACTGCATGGCAATGTACATAAGTCTAGGGTTTCTTAACATTGTATTACTTTATTTTTATTTATATCTTTTTCTTACAAAAATAGGCATAGGTTTAATTTTTTTTCTCGTGGCTGCCAATGCGGCCGTGCTGAAATAGTTTATATAATGTTTTATCAGGCTGCTTTCCAAGATTTTCTTATGTAACACATACAAATCGTGATTAAATAAACGACAACGGCAGCCAAATCCCTAGCGACCAAATTTTCTACCACGTATTGAACTTTATGCAATATGTCTTATATCATACTTTCAAGTCTGAAATAATGCTATTATTGATTGGGGCTTAACGTCGCACGTGATGTTATTTCAATTATGACGTGTGTGCGTGTGTGTGTGTGTGAGAGAGAGGGAGAGGGGGGCATGGACGAAAAAACACCCACAGTACAAATGGCAAAGTGGTAACAAACAATGAAAATAACGCAATCCAGGACGCAATAAAGACACCACAAACAGATCAGCTTCCTGTGCCCCTTTAGCTCTGAGAGCACCAGGGCAACATAAAGCTCCCTCCAACCACGCGTAGAAATTTGATGGAGCAGACTTACTGTTTTTCATCGCGTGCGTTTTTACCATATGATATTCCTGGTGACATAATAGGCTGTTTGCCAAGTTCGTATTAGGTGCCTAATACGAAACAATATGGGGTGGGAATTGACCAATCAGGTAGTCAAGAAATCTCTCTAAGGAGTAATAAAATAAACTTTTTTGATACGGCCAGTGACTTCGCATGCGTGGTATAAGTTACATCCGACAGATGAACTAAATCACTCATTATAAGATAAGCCCTTGGTCCAGCATCTCGAAAGTCTGTCCAAAACGTTTCAAAACTTTTCCGCTTTGAAGAAATAGACTTGACAAAAACCAATAAAATTCCCTTTGATAAATACTTTAAGAGGAAGACAACAACAAAACACGAACTGAACAGGGCAACATCATACATGATAACGCTTTTATTTTTCCTTTTTTTAAGGTATATTTGTTTTTTCACAAGGTAAATGTAATCGTCATCTCACCTTGGATTCAACAGACAATAGCTCCAGTGACAAATAATTTTATTTTCCAAACGTGGTACATCTGACTTTTAATCTGTTGGTTTACTGTTGTTGGAATGGTTGCAGCCTTTGTAATGTTTGTTTCATTGGAGATTTACCCAACTCTTAAGGCTAGTCACGTAATACGGCGGCGTTCCAGGACAATCCGCGACGTCAACCTAACTCAACGTCACTTGCAACAACCAATAACAAGACAGAACAATTATACAAGACGCAAACCGAATATTCTCCACACTATGATTAGTTTACCCTTAGTTCTGAGAGAACCAGAAAAATAAAAAGTTCACCCAAAACACGGCCACCAAAAAGACATTCCGAATATCTCGCAGTTGAAATAGATGGTTTGTTTGATTGGGGTTTAACATCGTACTCAATGGTATTTCCCTTATACGAGAACGGATTCTCCACTTCAAACGAAACCTGTTTAAAACCAAACAGGCGATAGCCGGAGCCACATCGTAGGACTCACTCGTATACCTGATGGTCGGACAAACGGTCTCGAACCCGTGAGCGGTACATCGAGGTAGGCCTATCAGGCCGACTTGCTACTCTTGACATAGACAGTCTGCATGCTCTCTTGTTTTATTTGGTTGAATTTACAATGTAATTCTTAAAAGGGGTCATTGTCTACGCTGTGGTATTGTTTTGACGTTTCTTTTGGTACATGTTCGCTGCGTGGACCACGATGAATTATTGACGTCTTTCCCAACAAGGCCAAGAGCTTGTGTTCTTTGTATCTTCATAACCACACACTCTGTCTCTGTTGTCAATGTTTCTCGCTCCGTTCGAGACAATGGATCATCTAAAAAAAAAATTAAAAGATCTTTAATATAATATTTTTATGACATTTTAAAGTAGATGTGACTGGCATCAAGTGTTGTTGTCGAATTTTGTTCAACAGCCGAACGCACGCGTATCTCTACGCGTTTGTTTGTTTTTTTGATTGGTGTTTAACGTCGTACTCAAGGGTATTTTACTTATATGACGACGGACAAAAATACAGAACATCACAAACAAATCTGCTTCCCATTACCCTTTAGCTCTGCGAACACCAGGGCTACCTGCTCCCTCATGGGGCGCCAATTTTAAAAGATAACTATCAAACAGTTACACCATACAAATTTTTAATAATTTTATATTTACCTATAGCTCTTTCCACTTCCTGTCTGACCATAAGCAAACAAACATGTGTTATAACCCTCAAAAGCTTTCCCGAGTAAAGGTCGCGCCAGACTATTGTAAACATATTCCTGGCCAGCGAAATCCCCATTCTCATTATCAAACGACCAGAGCGAGAGGTCGTATATGAAGTTGTGTTTCTGTCCACTGTCTGAAGTGATGGTTGTCTGGTTCCCACACATGCCAACCACGCATCTCACATTCTGGTCAGACAATTCCCTGGATTATATGATAGCAGATTATAAAACACAAACACGAACATTAACAAGAGACACATGAAATTTAGGGGAGATTATCATTACATTAATACATGGTTCTTAAACACTTTTAAAACGGATTGTTTGATTGGGGCTTTACACTCTACAATAAGGTTATTCACTCAATCAACAAATGGACAGCCTAACAAGCATAGGAAACCACCCTATAGGTAGTTTGAAATTTGTTTGTATAAATCCTATTACCCTTGGAAATCCTACGTCTGGTGCAAAATTAAAAATAAAAAACTATAATTTTTTTATTATAACCCACTCCAATATCAATGTTTAACTTTAAAAAAGTTAAATTTATCGCATACATGATGTCTAAGATTTTTTTCAAACCGTATTTGTTGCATGTAAGATCTGGTGACAAATTTTTAACCTGAAAATTAGTGGTCAAGAGAAATTTTACATTTTTTCTTAGGGTGCTTATAAATTTTTTTCAAAAAGCATCATTTTTTTATTTGCTCGTATCATCACATCCTAGATTCTTTTAACAGATCAATTATACAAATTTGTAGCCATTTCCTGGGCCTTCAAATCATTCAAATGTATTGCTTTATGAGTTTCATTTATACCTTTGGCTGTATGGTCGTACACGTACAGCTACCATAACAGAACAACTTCCTCCCAGCTCATCAGACTCTGACATCTCCTCAATATCCATGAGTGAATCATTTGAAATCCCGTGAGTTAACCGCCCTGTTTCAAACAGGACGTTGTTGTAACACTCTGGAGTTGGTGGTAATTTTTCCAGAGTGTGGCGCCTCACTGGTGTACCATTGTTTATAGAATTAGGAGAATGTAATAATGACCGCGAAAATGAAATTGGTTTGAGAGGAGTTTTATCTCTGATTGTACTAGACAAGGAGTCTGTCTGGTCTGCAGTTATGGCTGCAGGGCTATGACCATCCGGGAAGGACTGTGTTGTTCTTCGGGCTGCCACTGGGATTTTAGTTGGACTATCGCCCATTGGATTCAAGTTCAGCAAATTGCTCTGTTTGGTGACAGCTGAAGCCATATCCGGTAACACATCCAGTTTCACTCCACTAGCTAATGTTTTTGATCTTGGTAGACTGCATGGCCTCCTGCTGTTTGGAGTTCCCTTCACATCTGATGAATCTTTACTTAATGGTCTCCTAATCACCGGTGTACCAGATTTTACTGAGGAATTACTCTCAGGCAAATTTTCTTGTTCAGATTTATTGGACTTTGATTTGTTATTACAGGCGAAGGATGATCCTGTGCCCGATGAATTGCCAATAATGTCAATTTCTTGCGTGGACAAACTCACCAGAATTTCACTATCAGCATTAGATTGGTCTACATTTGACAAATCCTGCATTTCGGAATCAACACAAATTGCTGACGAGATTTCCATGGGTTTTTTAAACAGGAGATCAGGCCCATTACATGGACTGAGTGTACTAGATTTTATCATTCCATAACTTTCAGTTCCCCCAATGCTAGTCTCGATCGTCTCCGAATTGAATGTGACGGATTTGGATCGAGCTAAAACACGTCCAGAGCTCTCCTCATTGCAATGTCTACGATTCGGAACATTGGGCAAAACCCGCCTCAGTTTGTTCTTTGAGGGAGATGTCACTCCAGACATAATGAATGCATCCACAAATCGAAATCACAGTTTGAATAGAAAACACTTCGCTAATAGCCCTGTTCACTCAGACGGCACGATACAAACACTGCGTTGTTGTTGTTATCGAGCCGCTTTCAAAATTCACAGTTTAGATTATAGCTACAAATGGAAACAGTCCTGCTGTACATCCTTTAACGCGACATCGTTAAGAATAACACTCAAACACTTCCGGCGTTATCATTATCCCTAATCCATGTAATTTGATCTCAGTTTGAGTTTACGTTATCGACTTGAATTTTGAAATGGCCTCGGATTATTTACACGACATGTAGTCAACCAATCGGGCGGGAGCGAAGAGAAGACAACTCTTCAGCCCGCTTCTCGTTTTTCTGGAGTCCCCTTACTAGGGCTTCATGCGTGTTCGAAAATGCCTACAAACAACTCAGAAACTAATAAAGCATCAAATTTCAAATTTTGGCAGATGATAGAGCGTCCCGGGGGACAAAAGTTGACATGTATTTGGTCAAATTGATGTCTTCTTAGGCCTACATGCAGAACATCCCCAGTCAAAGCTAATTGACTGAGCGTATTAAACTGGAAATGTCTCTGTCACATTAAAACTGCACGTTATTGTGTATTTATATTAATACGCCGTCACTGGCCGCATTAATTTGAACTACTTCACTTTGCCCAGGATTACAATTTAAGAGAAGTGATCTAAGGCACACCAAAGGATGCCGACAAGCTCACTCCAGATACGACTCGGGGAATGAACAAAACGTCCGATGAAGTTGAATCACTGAGTTGAAGAGAATGGAGCAAGGTTAAGAATTTAATAAAACGGATAGAATGTTTGTTTGATTGGGGTATTACGCCATTCATAATTACCAAAAGACACCAAGCAGAAGATCTACTGCATATGGCCCTAAATCCTCGACAGAAGCTGTATTTTAAAACAAGTTGTTAGCAAAACAGTTCTTTTAAAAATGTGAAGAATAACGATACTAATTACAACAAACCATTCAGAATTGGACGTAAAAATTGGCCTCACCCAATTCGAGTAGACTTTATGTTTCTTGGCCTTCCACGCCTTAAAACTAATTCCGAAATCCCAATAAGCTTAAAAGTGTATGGCTCCCCAATGAACACCTCAAATGCCGAAAAGCTTAATAACAGCTAGCTATAATCAAGCCTTGTTATATGTATGACTCCCCCGTGGGCTATCCGTTTTATGAGTGTATTGTAAGGAAGTTTATCAGCCTAACATTGTTTATTTCTTGTATAATCCTTACCTGAAATATAAATGCAACAAAAAGTTTGGCAGAAAAATATACAAAAAGCTGTTAGCATTGGCACTAATCCTAATCCGTGTTAATCAGTTAATCTCCCGCCCCCAGATCTGCTAATTAAATGGTTAAATACGATACCTTGCCGATATATGCCATTTGTTAATGGTACAGTTAAAAGCAGTTCCAAACTCTATGTTAAATGCTGACACTTCTTTACTGTATGTGTTCCCCCCATACCATATATGACCTACACTCTTATAACCAGTAGGCGACCAACATCCGTATAGTAGGCCTACCCCACTTCTGCCCATCGATAAGACTTGGGTAGGCGTTGGCCTACTGTAATTGGTCGACGGCCGGTTATACGGTTATATTGTTGTATCAAAATGGTCAATCGATTATCCAGTACCGTGTTGTATTATTTAAACCTTTTTTCAAAGTCATAATCAGTATATCTTCTTTTTTGTATACCGGTAGTGTTAATTTATTTAAAAGCATATTTCTAGACAGGTACAATAAAAGGCCTATGTACGTTTCTACACGAGTTTGCGTAAACGCCGCTATAAATCGGCATCAGCACTACGTAAATGAGATATTTAACTAGTAATATGTATAGTGCTAATAACTAGGTTGAGTCGCTGATGCCAGTCGGCCATGAAAGATGTAAGTTACGGGAGGACGAGGAGTGTATTGGCGGAGTAATACAAAGATGTATGAATATACTTAAATAAACCCATCGAATTCTACCTCATATGAGTGAAATACCCTACATTGGTGTCAAACATCACTCAGACGAACAGTCGTTACCAGAAAATCGGGACAGCAAAGGCGAGCAACGAATATATAATAATATTCAAAATTACAATTTCTTTTAAACAAAATATAAAAAAGTTGACTGGTTCGCGGTAACAATTGCTTACCGGTAGTAGGCCTATATAGTGTGTATATATTTAAGGATACTCGCCCGACATTAGTTTTCATCCGCCCCGAAATTAGTTTATATACGTCCGGAAATTCATTTCTACCCGTCCCAAAATTAATTTCCACCCTGCACTAAATTCATTTCTACCCGGCCAGAAATTAATTTCCACCCGCCCCAAAATTCATATATACCCGCTACGAAATTCAATTCTACCTCCCACAAAATTCGTTTACAATCGTCCGAACATTATATGTAGCTTCATGAACTTCACTGCCAAGCCGCAATATGAGTGAAATAACCTTAAGAAGTGGACGAAGGTGGTTTCCTCCGCCCATTGGCCTGACACACCATTATGTGAGTGAGATAAAAAATTAAAAACAGCGTTAAACCCAATCAAATAAACACTAATGGGAATATAAGCCTACTGCATGACAGCAATATCAGTCGGGTGGTGGAAATGAATTTCGGGCGGGTGGAAATCAATATCAGGGAGGGTAGAAATTTAAAAAAAATTGTGAAATATACCAGTTTTTCTATCAAATTGACTGTGGCTTTAAGAATTATTCGCTGGGTTCGACTGTCTGAGAACAACTCTACTTATATTTATTTATTATTGGTAATACGGGACGTTATGAAAAACAGTAACGTTAGTACGTTTTAAAAACGTTAAGCGTAAAGATTTTCTTCATTTTTTTTTCTATCTCACATAATTCATTTTTGTACTAATTTCTTTTTTTTAATGTTTTTATCATCAACATATTTTTTGTTTATTTTAGAATTAGTAAATTATCGATAATTTAATAATGATCTTATATATTTGTTATTAGGCGCTCTGTGGAATGTTTTATATTGCATATATGTTCTTTCTTAAAACTGTTTAACTTATTGGTAATCTTTATTCTATACTACGTATTAATATATTAATTCATTTTTTTTTTATACAACAAGCCCTTTGGGGTTTTATTCCCGCTGAATACTTTTTTTTAGAATTTGTGTAAAAATTCAGTGAATAAAGAATCAATCAATCATTAACTGTTGGAGAATGGTCTGTAGACAGAGACCTTAAGATTGAAATAATATAGGCCTACTTGTGACGTTACAAGTCGATCAGCCATTGTTGTATACAACTTCACAATCGACTTTCTCTATGACGTTACGCCGTAACGGACTGAAGCCCTTTTTATCTTTCACACAAGCAAACATAATAGTTATGTGTTTGTCATTCGGAAGATGTACAGATACGGTGTCGTCTGAGTTTTGTCAAATATACAATGCAGGCGTACATTACAACTTTTTCTGTAGCCTATGCGCGCGTCTTTATGAGTGGATGTTTCACGAATCGGTAGGCCTACTTCGGGTCATAGTTTGGTTAATTTACATCAACAAGTCTCGTACATGTAACTTACGTCGTTTTAAGTTGATAAATGTACCAGTCAAGGTTTTGCCGTTGGCACGCAACGTCATCACGTGACACCATTATTGACGTTGAGTTGTATACTCAGTCGAACGTCGAAGGCAACGTTCAGTGTTTTGTACACAATTTGGAGACAAACAGCGTACACAGTTTACACATATAGGTGAGTTATGGTTTGAAATACTCTATTACTATTCTATTAATCCACTGTAAAGTTTTAGATGGGGGAATTGTGTTGAAACGTTGACAAAAGTGTGTAAGTTGGGCGTGTAACAGTGAGTAGGTAAATCGTTCTTATCACGACGTTATAAGTTGAGCGTCAACTACATACGTCTGATCTGTTTTGACCAACGCTTTTATAAGTCAAATATTCAGTTTTATCTATATAGGATTGGACTCTATCGAAATTTTAACTGATAGATATGATGGTAACGCATGGCGTTCAGTGGTTTACCCCCCAAGTCTTTAACTTATCCATATTCCACAACTGAAACTTTACCAGCGCACGGTAGGCCTGTTAAGTGATTAAGGTATTTCAGGTGGCTGCACCGATCTATACTGAATTTTAGAATTTTCCCATTACTCTATGTGGAGATCCTAGGATGGTTTTTCGGAGGTTTCTTTAGGGTTTTCCACCTATCAACCAACCAATTAACCAAACAGTAAAAAGCGCGAATGACCTCATTGCCTTTCTATATTATAGCGACTTAGAAATATATCATAGCGACTATTATGATGACTGCCTTCATATATTTATTTTATTTTTGCTCTTTATATATTTTTTTTTTTAAATAATTACACTATACTTTATTAGAATTCTTGACCAACAAAAGCTGTACAATATAAAATAAATGATTTGGTTATCCGATATAAAACATCGTTTCAGCCGATGGCTCTGAACAACGTCTCTTGTATTCTCTCAGTGAATGACTTATACGACGTTTACATGATACCGTAACACTGCTTTGGACTTGCGCTTTACCATTTCCAGTGAATGATAAAAAAGGAAAATATTCGAATCCATGTTAAAAAGATAAATTTGGGATAATTTTGCTTATCTGGGGCCAGTTGTTCAAAGCACTATTAATTTTAATCCTAGATTTGTTGACGTCACTCCATGTTGAAGGCCTATATCTAATCCTAGATTAGTGGTTTAATCTGCTATTAGCGACTAATCTTGGTTTTGAGCCACCGGCCCCAGCTTATAACTCAAAATAATCAGCTAATGCAGAAAGAATCCAGGGACTGTTGTAGGAGACTGGGGGGATGGTTAAGTTGGCGTAATTTGGTTGGTTGGTTGGTTGGATGGATGGATGGATAGGCGGCTAGTTGGTGGTTTGGTTAGTTTGTTGACTGGATGGTTGAATGAATGGTTTCTTTGTTTGTTTAATTAATTATTTATTTATTTATTTATAAATATATATCTTTGTTTATTTCTTTATTGATTAATTTATCTATCCCGGTGGAGGCAAGCTAATTGTTCTCTCTTCGTTTACTTGTTTATTTTCTTAATTGCTTTATTGCTTGCTTATTCACTTACTTTCGTTTTTGTTTTGGTTATTGAATTAATTAATAAAATAATCGGTAATTTAAAAAAAAAATCGTTATATCTAATAATTTATTTCTCCTTATAAACTTTTCTAATAATGTTTTTTCCTCAGGCGCGAGAATCCGCTGATTAACGCGGGTAACCATGGCGATGTATGGTATTTTCGGGGTGACGCCCCCACGTGGAGCGTTAACCCCATCCGTAGGACAAAGATGTAAGTTAAACTTCATTACTAATCAAGTCAGACTTTGTCCAATATGTGAAATATTTCAATATCAATCAATTTATCAAACTCTCACTCTTTCTCTTCTCGAAATGATGATAGTTGATAGCTTATTCACTTATATATTATTTACTCCGAGCATATGCCGGTAGTCGATGTAATAAATCTTTCTTTTTATTATTATTGTCAATACAGTGGTAGTTGGGCGATGGAAAACTACCAAGTCCTCTGAGTGTCTTTCCCCGACTACCCCAGACAGGTCGATGGCTAAGGGAGCCATCCCCTGGGTACCATTCCTAAAAGGAAACAGGGTAAAAAAAATCACAGGTACGTAAATATATGTTTAGATAGTTTATCTATAAAATCATTTAATTTGGTGTTTATTTAATAAACATTAAGGAACAAGGAACTTCGATCTACTCATATATTTTTTCGACAGAATTAATGTGGGAAGAAAAATTGAAATAGCTGTGAACTTTCATTTCACAAGTGGACCAGAACTTCACAATTCATATTCAATAATTAAAATTAAAACTTAATGCTGTTCAACATTTTTGACTAAGGGGGTAGTCTACTGCTCCCCTCTAGCGCAAGGAGGCGAAAAGCCGATTTATGTATTTATGCCTCAGAAACACTGATTGCATTCAAATAAGCATGGAATAATTAACATAAAAATACACCCCCCCCCCCCCCCCTCCTCCTCCCATGACTACACGCTC